>PVKB01002961.1:212170-236370 GCA_004027205.1 Ctenodactylus gundi
TTTTTTTTTTTTTTTTTTTTTTTTTTTTTTTTTTTTTTTTTTTTTTTTTTTTTTTTTTTTTTTTTTTTTTTTTTTTTTTTTTTTTTTTTTTTTTTTTTTTTTTTTTTTTTTTTTTTTTTTTTTTTTTTTTTTTTTTTTTTTTAGGAACAGGGTCTCACTAACTTGCTAAGTTGGCCAGGCTCAGCTCAATTTTACAATTCTTTTGCCTCCGCCTTCCAGAATTCTGGGTTTACAGACCTGAACTGACAGATCTGCCTTATTTTAATCATATAAACTTCAGGCCCTCAAAACCTGAGCTGCACCTGTGTGAGTCTAGTTGGAGGAGCTAGATGATTTTCTCCAGCTCATCAGGGGCAGTAACAGCCTAAGGCTGCTTCTACCCCTATCCCTAGCACGTCTGTGTCTGAGGGTGTCAGTGGAAGACTTCATGCAGTATGCATGCCTCTGTGTCAGCGATGGCCTGTGCCCTTGTGTGTTGTGGTTGTGTCTGTGTATATAGTACCTAATAGTGCATGTCCAGGCAGTTGGGCCTTCAGCCTCTTCCTGGCTGCTCTTCTCAACAGTGAACAGACCTGTAGCATAGCTCGGTTAGAGCAGTTGCTCAAGGCTCTGGGTTCAATCTCTCAGCAACACATAAAAATTAGCCAAGAGTAGGGTACATGCCTGTAATCCCAGCGCTTGGGAGCCTGAGATAGGAGAACTGTCATGAGTTTTAGGCAAGCCTGGGCTATGCGATGAATTTAGGACCAACCTGGACTACAGAGGACTACCTTCTTAAAAAAAAAAAAAAAAAGTGAACCACTGAACCACACTGGGGAGTTGGGGGAGGGGAGCTTGCAGGCCACACAGCTAGGCATCCAGGGAGCAGAGGGTAGGAAGGAGCAGAGAAGGCACAGCTGGCGAGTATTCTACGTTCCCTTCTCCCACTGTGACTTCCCTCCTGGCTGGAGTTCCAAGGCTTGCTTCCCCTCCTTCAGTTCATCAAAGGGAAGGCTGGCTTCCTGGGACCCCTGGGTAGGGAAGTTCCTGGAGGGCTGGGTCCTGGGAGGGGGGTAGAGTATGAGATAGGAGGACTAGTTTCCTGGGCCAAGGGAAGAACCCAACAAAAGATCTCTAGGTCACAAAGCAAACTCCCAGGTCCTATCTCTGCACCTGGGGTGTCAAAACTAAAGAAAAGTGGAGGAAGCCCAGACCCAAACACTTTAGAAAGAGCAGCCATAAGCTGTAAGCCCCAACTCAAAGATCCACGAGGGGCTGAAGGAATGGCACAGTGGTTAAAGCTCTTGCACAAGTCCCAGGGTTCGATTCCCCAGCACCACATAAACCAGGTATGTTGGTGGAGGCCTGTAATCAGGCAGCAGAATTGCCATGAGTCCAAGGTAAACTACACAGCAAGTTCAGGGCCAGCCTGGATTACAGAGTGAGACCCTGTCGTGCATTCTGTCACACATATTTATACGGTAAATGCTATAGAATCTCTATCCTTACAGTCCATGCCTTGTTTTATTATTATTATTATTGTTCTATTAGTATGTATTTGTGATACATAATAGTAACAATCAGCTTGAGACACTGCTGCATTTACATATAACATCTTAATCATTTTTGCTTCCTGTCCCCCTCCCACCTCCTTGCCCTCCCACAGCCCCCGTGTCTCCCCACAAAGCCTATCTTCCCACTTTCTTCCATCTCTCTTTTACTTTGTTCTTTTTCTCCTATGGTTTGGTTTCAATATTTAACCTTCTGGACCTGATTAATTTCTCTAAGCATGACTGACTTAAGGTGGATCCCATTTTCCTACAAATGACTCAAATTTGTCTTTATGGCAGAGTGGCACTCCATTGTATAAATATGCCTTATCTTCTTTATGCATTCATCTGTAGATGGATGTATCAGCTGCTTCTGGGATTGATCAGTTGTGCCGCTCTTAAAAATGGGTATGGAGGGGCTGGAGGAATAGCTCAGTGGTTGAAGTGCTAGCCTGGCAAGCTTAACACCCTGAGTTCATTCCCTAGCACCACATAAGCCGGGTGTGGTGGTGCACACCTGTAATCCTAGCACTCGGGAACCTGAGGCAGGAGGTTTGCCATGTTTGAGGCTAGCTTGAGCCACGTAGTGAATTCAGGACCAAACTGGACTACAGAGCAAAACCCTGCCTCAAAAAAAATGGGTTATGCCTGTATCATTCTTGTTTACTCTTTTTTGTTTGTGAGACAGGGTTTTGCTCTGTAGTCCAGGATGATCCTGAGCTCACTGCGTAGCCTACACTTGCCGAGAACTCACGGCAGTCCTCCTGCCTCAGTCACCCAGTACTGGAATTACAAGCATGCACTACAATGCCCAATTACTTCATGGTTCTGGGATGTTAAACCTAGGGCCTCATACTTCCTAGGCAAGCACTCTAAAAACTGAACTATGTTACCAGTCCCCTAGACATTTTTTAATCTTGATATAATCTCATTTGTTGAGTCCCGGTGTAATCTCATGTGTTTTGTTGAGAAAGTCCTTGCTTATGCCTGTGACTTCAAGGGTTTTATCTATTGTATCTTCCAACAGGTTCAGTGTTTCCATTTTAATATCTAGGTCTTCAATCCATTTTGATTTGATGCTGTTGCATGGTGAAAGATGTGGGTCTAGTTTCATTCTTCTGCACGTGGTCTGTTTCCACAGCACTGTTTTTAAAGTGGCTGTCTTTTCTCCAGTGCATGATTTTATCCTCTTTGGCAAAGATCAGATGGCTGAAGGTGTGTAGGATTGTCTCTCCATCCTAAATTCTGTTCCATTGATCTTCCTGGGGTTTTTTGTTTGTTTGTTTGTTTGTTTTGTTTTGGTTTTTTGGTGCCAATACTCTATGGCTTTTTATCACTGTTGCTTTGTAATATAACCTGATGTCAAGTATTACGATGCCTCCTGCTTTTGTTTTGTTGCTTAGGATTGTTTTGGCTATTCTGGATACATCTGATTCCATATAAACTTTCAGATTATTTTTCTTAATTCTGTGAAATATGCTGCTGATATTCCCATTGGGATTGCATTGAATCTGTATATCAGTTTTGGTAGTATGGCCATTGTGACAATATTAGTCTATGCCTTCTTATAGTGAAAAAAAGTCGATGTGCTTTGTACAAAACATCACTCTGCCAAGCATTGTGTGACACACACCTATAATCCAGGCCACTAGGGACGCTGAGACTGAACAATAGTACGTTCAAGAGCAATCTGGGCAATTTAGTGAGATCCTATCTCAAAATTTAAAAATAAAAAAAGCGCAGGATACAGCTCAGTGGTCAAGTGTCCCTGGGTTCAATCTGCAGTAGTGCTAAATATACATATATACACAGATTTATTGAGAGTAAAATATGAAGACTATTAATTTTGGGTAGTCTGATTCTGGAAGGACTCACTGAGAAGGTAAAATTTAAGAAGTGAGACCCTGTCTCAAAAAATACATAAATAAAAAATAAAGTCACTAAAACCTGGCAAAAGGCAGACAATGTTAATTAGCTCAAGTACAATGACATCTAAAAGTGAATAGTATCAAGAAGGCTAAATCTTTGTGGCTTTACGAGAATGTATTTTATTGTATCTTTTTAGTTTCATTTATGTATTTATTTATTCATTTGGACAGAGTTGTGCTCTGTCATCAAGGCTGGTCCTGAACTCACCTAGGCTGGCCTCAAATCCATTGCAATCCTCCTGCCTCAGCCTCTCAAATACTGGGATTACAGATGTGTACCACCATGCCCATTTTATACGGCGCTGAGGAACTGGGCCTTGTGCTTGCTAGACGAGAGCATTAACTGCAGAGCTATACCAGCAGCCCATTTATGAGAATTTAATCAGATGATTAATAAGGCAGACCCAAGTTTTCAGCTCTCTAAAATAATCTTGGGGCTAGAGGAGTAGCACAGTAGTTGTAGTGCAAGCTTATATTTCCAGCAGTTGGGAGGCTGACTCAGGGGGATTGCCCTCACTGAGTTCAAAGCCAGCCTGGGCTACATAGCATGTTCTGGACCAGCCTGGGCTAGAGAGTGAGATGGTTAAAAAGAAAAAAATAAAATACTCTCCCAATCTATTCTGACAAAGGGGCATTGGGTTAAATCTAGAGTTTTCTCCCACTGTGGGACAGCATGACTCAGCAGGTAGGAGGCAGGGCTTTCAGGTGGGCACCTGGCTATCATCCCAGCACTTTGGAGGATGAAACAAGAGGATTGTCAACTTGAGGCCAACCTGGACTACACAGAAAGACCTACATAGCAATACCCTGTCTTGCCGAAATCAAGCCAAACCAAACCAAGGATTAGTGATATAGCTCAGTGTGAAGAACCTAGATTCAATCCCCAGTACCAGAAAGAAGAAAGAAAGAAGAAGAAGAAAGATAGATTGGGCGAGGGGGCGGGGGGAAGCTGTAGCTCAGTCATTAGAGCACTTGCCTAGTGGGGACAAGGCCTTTGATTTCCCTAGCACTAAATAAAAAATAGCAGGTTATGGTGGCACACATCTTTAATCCCAGTACTTGGAGGCTGAGGCAGGAGGATTACCATTAGTTTGAGACCAGCCTGGGCCACATGGTGACTTCAAAACCAACCTAGACCTACACAGTGAGAAAGAAAGAGAGAAGCCAGAAGATCATTTATTTCAATAATCTAGGTCCACAGTGGCTTAAACTAGAGTGTAGTGGTAAAGGTAGTAACAAGTAATCAATTTTTGACACATTTTAGAAAGGAATTATTCACTGCTTCGATGTAGACATAAAAAGAGATGACTCAGAGATGATTCTTGTAGTATTTAGTGCTTCCTGAGTGCTAGGATTACAGGCATGTACACCCATACCCAGCTACTATGTGTTGCTGGGGGATCAACCTGGGATCTGTGTCTCCTAGGCAAGGGCTCTAAGACTACACTCCCAGCTCCCTATTTTGCATACTTTAAGCTTGTGATCCCCTCTAGATATCCAAATAGAAATAAGTGGGCAAAAGATGAATGAAAGCATTTGTAATTCAAGGAAGACTCTACAACTGGAAGCCAACATGTGGGATGATTTAATGTATTATTTGATATTTAAGGCCACGAGACCAGAGATCACGAAGGTAGTGAGTACAAGCAGGGAAAAAAAAAGTGGTTGGAAAATTAAGCTTTGGGAGCCTTCCAACATCACAGATCTAGAAACTGAGGAACCAGCAGATGAGTCTTTGAGAGGGCTAACGCCTAGGAGCTAGACCGCAGGGGGGTGAGGGTGGGGGGTGACCTAAGAGACAAGAAAGGAGGGTCTCTCTCTCTCTCTCTCTCTTTTTTTTTTTTTTTTTTTTTGGTCGTTGGCTTTTTGAGATAGGGTGTGGCTAAGTAGTCCAGGCTCCTCCTGTCTCAGGCTCCTCAGGGCTGGGTTTACAGGCCTGGGCCACTATGCCTGGGTTTAAGGAGGGTTTTTCTAACAGGAAAAGGTATGTACCCGTGTTAACCACTGCTGACTCGTGATCAGTGGTTTTAGCGATGTGGTGGTCATTTGGTAATCTTAACATAGTCAGCTTTGATGGAAGCAGGATACCTGGTTGGAGAAGGTTCAAAGGAGAATTGAAGAAAGAAGAAAAAGAAAAAGATGAAACAAAAAGAATTGTAAGACAGAGACGTTGAGTATTAAGTAGCTTGTGAGGTTGGAGAACTAGCTCAGTGGTTAAAGTACTTACATAGCAAACCCCTACGCCGAGGGTTCAATTCCCCAACTCACCGGAAGCGGCAATGTACACCTGTAATTCCGGAGCGCTTGGGACAGCAGGATTGTCCTGAGTTTGAGGTGAGCCGGATCTCCAAAGTGATTTCAGGACCAGCCTGGGCTACAGAGACCTCAAAAAGTAAATAAAATAAGATGTGCTTTCTGTAGCAGAATAGAATAGAGTGGAGTGGTATGTAGTTAGAAGGGATGGGAATGTGGAATCAGGATAGTGTCTGAAGCTGGTATCTCTTGAGGAAAACTCATTACCACGGTCTGAGTAACATGAAATATGAGGATTTTATTTAGCTCATGGCTGTGGGGGCTGGAACATCTGACAGCATGGTTTTGGTATCTGCTTGGCATGTAAAGAGGGTCTTTTGCCTTCCTGGTGGTGTAGGACTGTAATACCAGCACTGCAGGGGGCTGAGGCAGGAGGATATAAAGTTTGAGTGCAGCCTGGACAATTTAGCAACTCAGACCCTGCCTCAAAACCATACATGCAAAATGGTCTGGGTGTGTAGCTCAGTGTGAAGATCCTGGGGTTGATCCCTAGTACCGAAAAAAAAAAAGGTGGGGGCTTTTTGCTGCATCTAACATGAGGAGAGCATCACGTAGTGAAACAGAGTAAGCCTGCTTGTTGGAGTTTCCCTTCCTCTTCTTATAAACCTACTAATGTTGACATGGGGACCCACTCTCGCCACCTAATCGAATCCCCATGACCTCCCAATGGCCCCCCTCCCACTCAACATGTGAATTTGGGGATTGAGTTTCCAACACCTTTTGGAGGACACATTCAAACCATAACAGAGTTGTTATTGTCTTGCTTATTCTAAATAGAAATTACAACGTCTGCGGGCTGACAGGAATAACCCAATAGAGAAGAAATTGTGGTTTGGGGTGGGGCGGGGGGAGCAATGTCCTTTAGTAGGCCAGAAACAATGAGAAATGTCGTTAGATGTCGAGGTCGGGCCTTGCTATGGCAAAGTGACCTTCTCCAACGATGAGGGGAAAGCAGAATCGTAAACTCGGGGAGTAGGTGCGAGGGGCGTGGCCTGTAACAACGCGACGGTGAGGTGGTGGGTGTTAGCGGGAAACTTGCGAATGCTTTATTTTCTCAGGGAAACAGAAAGAAAGGGAAAGGGTACACGCGGCTTCAAGTGGAAGGATTAAAGTAGTAGCATAAAGTACGAGGCTAAACGGGTGGGGAAGTTCATTTAGGATTGCCAAGCACCAGGAAACCAGCTGTGTTGGGGCCAGTTAATGTAAATTGTCAGTAAAGTGGCTTCTGAGAGTCCGCAGATTAGCCTCACAAGCGGGCGCTAGCGGGCTGGTCGAGGTCGGCTGAATTGCAGAGATCTGAATAATGAATGAGCTTCTCCAAGACCGAGAAGGACTAGAAAACAAAGTACTCTCCTCGCTGCCAAAACTACCTGCGCTGTGAGCAGGATTCGAACCTGCGCGGGGAGACCCCATTGGATTTCGAGTCCAACGCCTTAACCACTCGGCCATCACAGCCGCGTGCGACCTCGGCCCTGCGCAACTATAGCTGCCTATCAACGCGCACGCCGGCCAGCCCCACCTTTCCCGTCTCGAGACCACTGTGCGCGTGCGCCTCCATTTAGCAGCAAGGTCCAGGTTTTTTCTAAAGCAGCAACTTTGTTGGAGCAAAGGCTTCCCTGTGGTCCTTTTCCTTCCCAGTATGGCCCCAAGAAAAGGGACCCAACTCTCATGCTTCGCAGGGCAGACAACATTGGATGCCTAGTACAACTAGGACCTTGATCTTGAAAGCAAACGAATCTTTGCCTTCAAATACTCATTAAAAGGGCACCGCAAAGAATGTGGAATGAGGGGTTGCGTTGGTAAGGGGAAGAAAGTCCCACGTAAGCTGCACACAGAAATCTCCTTTAGGCAATTTCTCCGAAGGAATAATATAGCCCCTTTTACTTAGAATAGGCACCGCTGGGATTCGAACCCAGGATCTCCTGTTTACTAGACAGGCGCTTTAACCAGCTAAGCCACGGCGCCAGCCAAAAATGTGCTTCGCCTCAAAGTAGACCAGCTGTTATTAGGCGTTAATAGGTGACCAACATAAGCTCTGAGGCTTCCGGTGACTCGATCCTCCCGGGTTCTCTGTTCCTTTTCAGGCCTGGAGCAACAGAACTGATGTACCGCCTTCCCTTCCTCAATACCGTCACAGGCCAACTGGACTGCGCATGGGTACACAACCCCCTTGCTCAGCTACCTGGTGAAGGGTCATCTCTTATGCGGTGAGCCAGCAGCTATGAGAAGCCCACCATCCTCCAAGGCCTGGGGCACCGTGTGGCTAGCGGCCGTTTCCTTGCCCCAACCCCTTCTGCCAAAGCAAGAGCTTGCCGCAGTCCTTAGCCATGTCGTCTCCCTCCCAGACTCGCCCCTCTGGGGTGCCGGTAGAGGGTAACAGTAGGATGGAGTCAGGCGTAGAATTAGCGGGCTCATCAAGACCTTTCTGGGGGAGGAATGTGGAGGGCAGTGGAATGGGGCCCATCACAGGGGACTGAAAGGCCCCAACCCCACCGCAATCTTTCTCGAGTGGGGCCACTCCTCCCTTCACCCAAATTCCCAACTTAATTCCACAAAGTCCTGAGGTTTTTTTCTTTTTATATTAAAAAATAACAGACACGATATCAAAAACACAAATGCCATTGGTAGAGGGTAGAGCTGAGAACACCTGGGTCCCGCTTGAGGGGCAGCACCAGGGACTCCATGGTCCACCAACCTCCTCCACCCTGGGGCAGCTAGGGGTTCAAATCCCTAGATCCTGCTTGGGCCCCAGTCTCCCCTCCTCCTCTGAGGAGACAGGATAAAGAGCATTCTCCCCGAATAAATAAGTGCAGCCCCAACCCTTGGGACCAGGACCGGGACCAGGACCGGGACCAGGACCAGGACACCGGCTCAGCTGGGATTTGGAAAGACCACTTCAGCATCTTGTCAGCAACCTTATTCAGAGAAAAGGAGTTCTCTGTGGGAGATGACTCTTCCTCTGGGCTAGGCTGCAAAGTTCCACCCTCTGCTCTCTGAGAGGCCAGAGGCAGCCCCTGGATTCTGGGCTGGTGATGGGGGTCCTGGCCCCTACAGTGGGAGAAGCTGGGGCAGTTTCCTATTGGTTGGTCCAGCCATATGTGTGTTACAACATGGAAAAAAGGAAGCTTCTTATGGACTCCTGGAAGTGGCCCCAAGTGGAGTCTAGCTGGTGTCATTTTCTGAAGCAGGTAAGGCTGAACTAGATGAGCTTCCACCTTGTTCTTCTTCTTCCATGGCGGAGTCCTGAGAGCTTGAGACCTTAGCCCCACCTTGGGCTCCAGTCTCCTCACCACCCTCACCCTCAGCACCACCAGCACTGCTGCCACCCTCGCCACCACCCTCCTCCATGGGCTCCAGCCCCAGTCCATCCAGCTCCGAGAAGAGTGGGTCATCAGAGTGGCCAGGGTCTTGGATGCTGCTACCACAGTCCACACAGGCCTTGCAGGCAGAAAGAGGGTTATGAGTCACACAGAATCCCTACTGTGAAATGCAGCTCAGTTCCCACCATAACTCAACTGTGCTTCCCAAAACGTGCTCCCAAGAAGAGTTCACACAGATGCCCTTGGGGCCCAACAAAGTTGGAAAGTGCTTGGTACCCTCTACTCAGACTCACTACAGAACAGCCACAATGTATATTATTAGCATAACATAAGCTCAAAAAATTCTGCAAAGACCCCTGTGGACTAATACTACAAAATCTGGTGGCAAATTCAGGGGAATTAATAATATTCTTCAGAATTAATGATTCAAGAAGAACATAGAGATCAGCCCTTAGCCTCTATCCCTGGAACTTGGGCTTAGTTTCTTCTTCTTCCCCAGGTCCCATACTTCTCTCACCATCACATCAAGGGCCCGAGGCAGCTGGCCCTTCCGGACCCAGGAGTGCACAGCACCCAGCTCCCGCCGCTGGTCCTCTGAGAATCGAGGTTGTTGCTTCTGCATGGCCCGGAGCCGCTCCCGGTCCTGCTTCAGCACAGAGGCCATGTCCCTGCGTGAGGAAGGGTTTCCAAGGGCAGAGGCTGGGATCTACGACTAGAGGCAGAAACTGCCGAGACCACAAGTCCCTACCCGCTATACCTCCTGCTCCTCCTCTGAACTCATTGAGGCTTCTAAAACCAGAAAAACTATTCTCAGCTGAAAGACATACTGAGTTAGCTCCAAAGGGCAGGAGGTAGGATGAGAATTCCCAGGTCATAGCCAGCCCCAGAAAAAAGAATCCCAGGTTAGCTGGGAGGTAAAGGTAGGCCAGACCAGCCTCCCTTATCACTGAAGGGAGGGGGAGAAGGACTCTGAATCTCCTCACCTGGAGGGCACCTGGTAGGTCATCATAACATGCTGATCAGCATTCGCCATAAGTAGCCAGATGGGATCCTGAAGCACATACTTAATGACCTGGTCCCCGGGCTCTGCCTTGGACTGAGCAGCCCCAGTCTCAGCCTCTGAAGAGTCAATGCTGCCAAAGTACTTGCTTGTGTGGCTGCTCTGGCTGCTGCCTGTGGAGTAGGGGGCAAGCCAATGGAATCAGCCAGCCCAACTGCTCACTGCAAGGCCTCACCAGGTACCCTCATATACTACAAGTCCAGTCCCCAGGCCTTAGCAAGATAAGCCAAGATGGAGCCTGTTAGGCTTGGGGTATATTTCAGTGGTTATAGTGCTTGCTGCATGTGGAAGGCGCTTGGTTCAATTACCCAACCCATAAAAAATTAGCTTGGCATAGCAGATGCATGCCTGTAATCCCAGTATTTGGCAGGCAAGGCAGGAAACTGCCTTGTTTTAGGCCAGCCTAAGTTAACATAGTGAGTTTAAGACCAGCCTGTACCCTATCTCAAAAAATAAAATACAATAAAAAGGATGGGGCACGGTTCCCAAACTCCCTAGTCACCATCCTACCCTGGGAAATATTGGAATTAAATGATGGGTACTCACGAGTGATGCTGGCTGAGGTGCTGCCCCCCTCATGGGAGCCTGAACCAGATCCAGAGCCCATGCCAGAGCCCAGGGAGCCTGAGGCTGCAGAGCCCGTGCCAGAGCGAGAGTCCTCTTGCAGCAGCAACTCCAGCAGGTCACTGGAGCCAGAGAGTGCGTCCTGATTAGAGGACTCAGTTACCTCCACCTGGAGGATAGGCAGCGGAGTGGAACAGAGAGGGATGGAGAGGTCGGTACCTGGGCTTCCCTCTAGCCATTTCCACTGGGGCCCAGGGGATAGGCCAACCCAAGCATCTCTGCTTCCCATGCCATGACGTGGGGCCAAGCTGACAGAGAACTGACAAAGAGGAAAGACATGATGCTAGACCCTTTCCAGGTGGCAGACACACTCAGAAGTCACTGGGATGTCCTTGCCACCTGCTAGACAGACAGGGCTGTCCCTTCACAGAGGAGGCAGCTGATATTTGCCTCATTCAGATATTCAGCTGGGGTCTGTCACCCAACAATGCTGTCTCCAGGAGGTGAGACACCAGCCCAGGAGACTCCAGGATGGGAAGTGGTACCAAGCAGAAGAGGGACAGGGGTTGAAGGCTGGGTGGCTAGATTGGGACACAGCGGGGGCCAGTGCTCACCAGTCTGGCCTCCGGCTCAGCAACCTCCTCATTAGGAGGTGGGGGCCCAGCACTGCTCCCAGGGCCCCCTGCTACAACACCCCCCTCAGTGCGGGGGGGCTCTTCAAGCTGCAGCAGATTGAGCTGGAGTGGGGAGCTGCATCTTGAGTTGAACAGTGGGGAGTTGGTGTGGTGTGGGGGACTGGGGGGCAGCGGGGGCAAGGGTGGGGAAGGTGAGTGGGAGGCAGGGGTAGAAGGCCCCTCAGCAGGGGGCTGGGGGACCCCATAGGGATAGCTGGATGGGGTAGGGAACATATAGTTAGGAAGCACCAAGGCCACCATTGGGGTTACCAGGGGGGCAGGGAAGGCAGTAGGTGGCACAGATGTGGGAGTAGGGGGAAGAGGCTGAGGGCCACCTCGAGGGGAAAACACTGGAAGGGGGTAGGGCTGAACCACTGCTGGGAATGGGGTAGTGGCTGGTGGGGGTGGCCAGGGGCCAGAGGGGGGCACAGGTGATGGGTGAGAGACATAGCATGGGGCTTCAGCCCGGGGGGTCTGGTGGTGGCGTGAACGCTTGGCTTTAGATCGGCAGTGGTGTCGGCGGCTGGAGGGCATGGGGCCATGGTGGCAGCCTGTGGGGGAAGAGATGGGGATTAGTGCAGGCCTCAGGTGGTGCATCTGCCACCCCCATGGCCCTGACACTTGAACCAGGGAGAGGGCAGGCAAAAGCCCCAGAGAGTTTCTCAGTCCATATACAGGAGAGAGGTCTCAGCAGGTGGCAGCACCTTCAGGAAGAATAACAGTAGCCAGGGCCAGGGAGGTTTACACTGAGAAAGGAGCCAGAGAAAGGCAAGTTTACATGAGGGGCCAAGATGGGATGTGCAAGACAGAGAGGTGCTGGCAGATGAGAGATGGGTCTAAGGCACCTCTGACCAATCTGTAAAACTCTGCAGGCAGTGTCAGCCTGGATACCTCTGCCAGTCAAGGCTGGTGATCTGCCTAGCTTATAATGGAGGGAAGAGGTGGGTTGAAAAGCCCAAGCCTGAGTCCTTATGCCCATCTGCATAAGGGCTGCCTTCCACCTCCCCTGCTCCCCTGTCCTTGACACCCCCAACCCCATCCAGAGTTGGCTCAAAGTCTACACAGACCTACTGATCAGTGACAACTGAGTCCTAGGTGATCACATTTCCTGCCCCTGCCTCAAGGCTAGGCCTGTAGTAGCCTGCCTAGAACAGACCTCTTCTGCCCAGCAGTCTCTGTGCTAGTCCCTGGGCAGGCCCCTGATGGTGGAGGCAGTACCAGCTTGGGTCCCCGGAACAGGAACATCTCCCTAAAGGCCCACCCCAGAGAGTCTGGCCCTCAACTGGGCAAAGGGAAGCCCCAGGTGGCTACCTCGCTCTCCAGGGGCTGAAGGGGCTGTGGAGGAGCTGTCAAGTCCACGTAGCCTGCTGAGATCGCGAAAGCGACTGAGGAAGGCTTGTTCTTCCTTCTGTGTATGCAGTGACAGCACAGCCTTCGTCAGGCCCACTGGGCGGTAGGCATCTGGGGCTGGATCAGGGGCTACCGTGGGGCTGGGAGCAGGGCCCAGGGCTAAGCCAGGCAGGTCCTCCATCATGATGATGTCTAAGGAAGATGAAATGGGAAAAGGTCATCAGAACCATCTCAGGAAGCAACAAATCCACACCATACCCTCACACCCTCTCCGCCAAAGCCCAACTGAACCCAGCCTCTGCCTCACAGCCAAGTCTGGGCTTCAGTTCATCTCCTGGCCACCTCCCTGTTGAGCACAGACCCTGAACTGTCCTCTCATGCAAAGCTGTCCCAGGAAGGAGGGGGATGCTCAGTCCCCTTCAGTAGCCACTGCCATCTGGAATCCCCAGGAGTGACAGCTTTACAACTCTTGCTGGAAGGAATGCCCACTCCTTGCCCTTTAGCATTTTTTCCTGAGGCGCTCTGCGGTCAGTATTTCAAGGTTGAGTCCTCCCCCGACTACTGAGAGTAAGAATACAAGCAGCAGCATCAGGAACGGGCAAGCAGCAGAGCTGGCGGGTGGGCAGCAGCAGGAGCCGCAAGCTAAAAGGGAAGCCTCCTTCTCTCCATTTGGGATTGAGGGGCAAAGGAAAAGCCAGCAGAAGCTGGTGGACCACGTGGAGCCCGGGCACTGCCCCCCTCTCCGAGCCCATACCCGACTCCGGGGGCTTCTTGTCTCCTACATGGACGATGGTGGAGCTGAAGCTACACTGACTGGTGACAGACACCACGCTCTCCGCCTTATTGGCCAGGGCGAGCGGGCTCAGTGTGCCTCCCACCACTGGCTCCTTCCGGGGAATGGCCCCCTCCCCAGACAGCACTGCTGACGACGGATCTGTGCAGAGAGACAGCACCAGTTACCACCCCCACCCCACTGGGAGGTCAGGAGAGGGGATCCCAGGGAGGAGGAAGAACTGACAGTAGGGAGGAATATGGCGATAGGAGGCAGGGGAGGAAGGCAGGGCACAGCAAGGTTGGGGCCCCCAAGGCAGAAGTACAGAGACCCAGGGCCACGGGGCAAGGGCAGAGCAGCAGGAGCCAGGTGTGCACGGGGTCTTTACCTTTCTTGGCCTCCACAGGGACTGGACCCGTCCTCTGCTTGTCATCATCAGAGGCTGAGGAGGCAGTGTAGGAGGAGGAAGAGGCACACTTCCGCTTGGTTGTGCTGGGGATGTTACAGCTCTCCAGATACCTGGAAACGGACATGGAAGGAGGTGTAAGGGCAGGGCTTTGAGTACAGCAGCAGGGCTGAGGCGAGGCGGAATCAGCTGGGCCTTACCTGAGGATGCTGTCCAGGCAGTTGATCTGCTGATAGGAGCAGCCAGGGGCTTCTTTCCTTTCAGCCTCTTCAGGAGCCAATGTAAGTGGTGTGGGGATGGGAACCGGGGCCGCCTCTGACTCGGGGGACTGACAGGGAAGGGCCTTGGCCTTGAATGTGCCTGTAGCTGGAGCAAGGAAAGCACAAGGCAAATGGGTTGGGGCTAAAAGTCACAGGACCCTCAGGTCTTACCTCTCACCCCTCACAGTGCCACTGACTCACCAGGGAGGCGAGGCCGGGGTGGAGGCCGGGCCCGGGACTCAATGAAAAGTTGCTGCCCCTGGTGCTTCACCAGATGCACATCCTTACAGATCTGCTGGAAAGTCACCTGTGAGACACAACAGAGCAGTGAGGAGCACTGGGCACCTGGCAAGTACCAGGGCACAATAAAACAAGAAGGTACCAATAGGTATTGGAGGCCTGGAGGCCTAGGACAAGGAGGATAAGGGGGCAGAGAGGTGGGATGAGGCAAAGCTATGAGACTGGAAATGCTGATTCTGCAGAAAGTAAGAAATTGGGGAGGTGGGTAAAGTAAGATAGGGTCACTCACTGGAGCAGGAGGCCCAGGCCCCTCAGCATCACCCCCATTGCTATCACTGGAGGAGCCAGGGCTATGCAGAGGGCCTGGTGATGCCATGGGGCCAACTCCACAGAGCCCTGTGGGGCTGGAACTGTGCACGGGCTACAGCAGAAAGAGAACAAATCAGATGTCTGGAGCCAGCTTCCTGCCCCTTCGTTGCCTCCCAAGTCCTTCCTTTCATTTCCCACCTGTAATAGCAGCCGGTGAATCTGCTCTGAGAGCTCCTGGATATCAGAGTCCAGGGACAGGGCTGGGCTGGGGGCTGGGGGAGTGAACACATCCTCATTCAGAGGTGCCCTGTAAGTTAGGAATGGGTGAGTCTAGCCTTGTCTCCAGTTCTGCTCCCCAACACTGCCCCATCCTCAACATCACCTGGAGTCACGGCCACTTACGTGCGTACTTTGTGGCGGCCCAACACAAAGGCCACCTTGCGGCTCCAGGGGTGCACGAAGCCAGCCCAGCTGGTGTCCATGGTGACATACTCCCCATTGCGGGCACAGAAGCGGATAGGAGAGTGATCAAAGGGTTGACCCGCTAGCTGCAGGACTGGTGGAAGTGTGACATGAGGTAGGAATCATTGTGAGGAAAGCGGGGTAAGGTGGAGGGCCACCCACTGGAGACCCAAGAGACCAAGGTGAGGGAAAGCAGGATGAGAGAAACTCACTCTTCTTATGGATGGCCAGCATAAGGGGTCGGTCCTCAGGATGCAGGAAGAGGAGCACTGGGGCTCCCAGGAGGTCTTGGGGCAGATAGCCTAGCAGTGGGGCAGCCCTGCAAGGGGAGAAGACATTGAGTGCCCATGGCTGCAGCGCTGGCCACCTCCTTTTCTCCAGATCCTGACTTTACCTTTCATCTACATCCTGGAAGAGGCAGCTCGGTGTATGCCGTGTGGTGAAGATCCTCTTGTCAGGGGGGATTCGGGGAGCTGTAACACAGAACACGTGGCTGTTAAGAGCTGCTCACCCTGGCTGGCATCCTTCTCACCGCTCAGCCCTGAGCTCTGCAGCCCACATAGAGGGTGTGGGCCATTATTGTGTTATTGTGCCTCAAGCCAGTAATAATGCTGAGACACAACAAGACATTCTTCTTTGTCCTGCACCAACCCAGAGATCTTATCCAACCCTACCTGGAGGTAGCTCAAACCCTCATCCTTGTAACACCTCCTCTTTCAAGGCTGGTACCTCCCTGATTCACGTTCTGTTTTTTTTGTTTGTTTTTTGTTTTTTGGTTTTTTTGAGACAGGATCTCACTCTGTAGCCCAGGCTGGCCTTGGACTCTCGGCCATCCTCCTGCCTCAGCCTCCCAAGTGCTGGGATTACAGGCATGCGCCATCACGCTCAGTCTATGTGGTACTGGGGAATGGAACTCGGGTATTCCACAAATCATTCCTCCAGCCCTCATGTTCTGTATCTTACCTCCAGCCTGGAGGGTAAGTCTTTTCTCCACCCCACTCCAGGGCAGCCTGCCGGCCTACCTACCTTCATAACCCGAGTGGATGCGCTCTGCAATGAGTAGGCAGCATGGCTGTGCAGGAGCCCCATCTGAGACCCGGATCTTAGTCACATATGGGGTCAGGCGGAATGGGTGGTACCGAGGCCCTAGATCTCGGTCAGGACCTCCTCTGGCAAAGAAGACATGAACATTAGAGAATTTCAGCAAAAAGCTGCCTACCCCTCCAACCTCAGCATCATGGCCTACACAACAAAGAAACTGGGGAGAAGGTAGAAAGGAAAGGTATGTTTCTGCTCCCCTATCTACCTGATACGGCAGAAGACAGACTTCTCCTGGGTGAAGTCCTTCAGGCCTGAAACTGGGACAGACAAGGAAGGTAATGAGCCCAATACCATGCCCCTTCCCTGGGCTAAGAGTCCAGCAAGCGAAAGCATGGATCCCCTGGCTCTCACAGCAGAAGCTTCCCCAGGTTGCTCATGGTTCCCCACAAGAACTTCAAAACCTCACCTGCAGAGGCCCCAGTGCCCCAGGTGGGCAGGCGAGATGGAGCAGTAGAGCCATAGAAGACACCCACATCCTGTGGAGCCAGGAGCTCCGAGAAACGGGCACCCCGGAACACATCCCGCTTGCAACGCAGAAGTACACCTGCGTGCTCCGAAATGTAGACAATTTGGCCTGTCAAGAAGGAGACAGCCACAGAGAAGGTATCCTGGCAGAAGGACAAGAGCAACAGTAGATTGAGAAGCTGTGGGGGTGGAGTGAGGGTATGTGGGGATAGAGGGACCAGGGTACAACAGACCTGGTTGCGAAGTGTATACTCAGATGTAATGTGCTCCAGCTCCTCCAGCGTATAGGTGGACATGTCCATGGCACAAGGCTCACCCTCCTCCAGGCTCCACTGCTGGTAGTATTCCTGGTTGGCTGAAAGAAGAGGGTATGCATGTGGCATTTAGTAAGGACACTGACTCTGCCCTTCCTCCCCAACAACAGCCCAGACTCTGGCAACTCTCTCCTAGGAAGCACCACTCACCCTGCACCTGCTTGACACAGGCCAGTGCATACTGTAGTGTGGCCAGGGTCCCTGAGCGGCCCTTCCCCCTACGTTCTGGTGGTAGCCGAAGCTTGAGCTCCCTTAGTGCTGTCATGAGTTCTTTCTGGGTCCTTGCCCGGGCTGACTGTTCACTGCTGCAGGGCCAATGAGAAGGGGGCAAAAATATTAGCCCCGTAGTGTGGCCCAGGACCCCCGACCTTCCCCCTTTCCCCACCCCCCGGCCAACCCTCGCCCCACAAACCTGCAGCCACTGGTAGATGGGTTGTCCTGCTCTGAGCTGGCACTCAGGAGACTGTAAGCAATGGAGCTGCTGGGTGGGGATGGGCTCTGAGAGTTTGTGCTAGAAAAGAAGCAACACCAAGATAAGAAGCGAGTGACCCACAGCATTAGGCTTGTCACTTAGCTCAGCTTGTTTATAAGACCACTCCCAGACTTTGTGGCACATAGTACACACCTCTTACTGCTCTCAGTGGTCTCCAGCAGGGCAGAGTCCTTGCCATTTCCAGAGGAGGAGCTATGTGAGCTCCGCTGAGATGCACCCCGGGACTCATGCCCATTGGATTCATTACCACTTGAGCCGTTGCTATTGGCATCTGTGTCATCAGCGAGGCTTGGACCTGGGCAGGGCCGGTGCTGTGGGGGCCCGGGAGAAGGGACACCTCCAGGACAAAAAGAATCACCAGGTCTAGGGTCCCTTCCCCCATCAGCCCCTTCTAAGGGGCCACTCATGTCTGGGCCATGGGGAGAAGGGCAAGAGGAAAACAGAGATGGCGGAGCGGCCAGCACGGAAGCTCAAAGGGGCCTTGAGGCCTGGCTGAGGGAGCGAGGTGGGACGTCTGTCGCTGAAGGTTAAGGAGATTGATCACAGCCAGCACCTAGAGGAGAAGGCCAGGAAGGAGAATTTAGAGAAAGCTGAGCTATTAACCCCAAGGCATGGGCTGGCTTCATTCAGACCCTCCCCTGCCTGTCCCATAATTCTGGGACCCAGGCCTAGGGCTTCCAACAGGGCGACAAAGTAAATTCAGTTCCTCTCTCTGTAAGAGGACCGCAAGTGAGAAGTGGACTCTTTTGGGTCTTTCCCCATATTCCCTGCCTGCGTGGCACGGATAAGAGCCTGAGCAGTCAACCAGTACTAAGCTGTGGGCTAAAGCTTCCTACTCCCAGGTTCCCATCAGGATCCCAGTCGAGCAGGGGCGCCAAGGCCACTGAGCTAGGGGTGAGCGGATCGCCTCCTATATTTAGGCTTCCGGGCTAATTTTATCCGGGGGCGGCGCCACCCCCGCTGCACATGCGCATCGACGTGCTCGGCCCCAAAGCGCTTCCGCCGCCGCCGCGGTTGCCAGGGAAACCGACGTCAGCCGCTGAGCTCAGCGGTTGCTGGAGGGACCCACAGCAGGGTAGGAGAAACGACCCCTCCCCCATTTCCCCGCGGAAATGGAGGCACGACTCACTCCCACCTTGGCGGGTATGGCTGGGGGGTCACCCATTCTTAACGTAAGCTAGGTATTGGGACGGCCCTATGGCCGTCAAGGGAGACACCATCGGGATTCCAGGGGCTGATCCTGGCTTCCCTAGGGCGAAAACAAAACCGCCTCCACCCTTCGCGCAAAAGCCTCCCAGCCTCGCTCTCGCCTGGATTCTAGCCATTCTAGTCAAGACGACACAGTCTTTCTCTGCCGTGGTCTTTTTCCGCCTCGTGACCACCAAGACTGGAGCCAGCACCTGCCATCGTCAAAGAGCCGGGACTCTCGTTCGTCCCTTACTTTTCTACACCCCCTCTCCTCCCGCATCCGAAGCCTCGGGCAGCGACGAACAGCAGCTACCAGAGTTCTTCCTCTACTCCCCGTCCAACCACACCCCCATCCTCGCGCATTTTCTGAAGCCAGGAGAAAAGGGAAGGCTGTGGCCAACAGCAGGAAACTAGCCCCGGGAACGGGATGTTCTAGCCTGAAGCCGGCTGACATCACGGCCGGCGCAGGGCCAGGAACTGAAGGAGGGAGGACAGGGAGCCCTTAAAACCTGAAGGGATCTTGATGCCAGGGCAAACCTGAGACGCCCGAGTGACACAAAGGGAGGCAGGGGCATGCTCGCTGAGGGTCTGTTGTAGGGCCTGGATGGCTAGGACCAGAGAGGAACGGTGGAGCTAAGGTGAGCAGGTCAGGAGTGAGGACATCCGGTGAAGGGTTGCGAAGAGCCCCTAAATCCCCGGGCGCAGAGAAGGGGTGATCAGCGACAAGGAAAGAGTATTACTATTGAGCTGTCTGAGCGCCTGCGCTGAAAGGGTCTCCCAAGTCTGGAACGGGGGCCAGTCCCGTTCCGGGACCAAAAGTGGCCCCAGGCTGGCCGCGGAGACGCCTACCTGGCCATGCGATCTCCCTCCAGTCGCCTGCCCTCTGCCAGTCCAGCCCGCAGCCGAGGAGATCCAGCCCGCAGCCGAGTAGAATCTCCGTGAGGCGGAGAGGCGGAGAGGCGGGTTGCATAATACCAGGCACTGCCCCTCATTGGCCTCCTGCCCGCAGAGCCGCAGGCCCCGCCCCCGATTGGCTGGGGATCTCTCCCTGTCGCCTGATTGGCTACTGGCCGCCACTGAGGTCAGGGCTGTGTCACACACTCGGGCGCACGTGGACCTGGGTGCTGGCACTGGGCTGAAGGGCTGTGGACACCGCCCAGCCAATGGGCACAGGACGACTTGCACAGTGAGTACGGGCAGGGATGGGAGGGGAGGTAAGCTGCCTTTCTTAAGGGAAAATGCCTGAGCCACAGTAGGTGTTCAAGGGATGTCTGTGTCTACTTCCTGAGCTGACCAGCCTTGCAAAACAGGACACCGTGGCCTATCCAGGAGTGGGCAAAGGAAGGCAGACCCTGGATGCTGGACAAGCTGAATGAGATGGCTGGGCCTGAGAAGGGACAGACTGAAACTGGGCCTAGCCTTTTTTGGGTTCTCTACAGCCTTCTCATCATACACAATGAAGGTAACCCCTTCCTCTGACACTTCAGATCCTATGGGAAGGGCATTTAGCGGTCCATGTGTGACTGGAGGGTGAGTGGATAGAGAGAAGGTACAGACAATGGAAGGGGCAGCCAGAGCCAGCCTCTAGTGACTACAGCTTCTCTCCAGGGAATGAAGTCACCCAGAGGGCTGCCCCAAGAGTGGGAGCCAGGAAGCTAGCGCTAAAGAGGGATGAAGGGGGCAGCCGAGAGAGATCAGCTTGAGCCCTAGGGAGAGAAAGATGAGGTGCCAAAAGCTTCACATCCTCAGTGCTTGGAAAATAAAAAGCTAAGATTCAGGGGCCTAGCAGGGACCTCACTGGTCTGTCACTGTACTCTCCGGTGCCCAGGACAGGTCCCAACACATGGTAGGTTACTGATAAACATGATTTTATTACTAACAATGATAGGTATGGGAGGGGTGGGGGAAGGAGCCTCAGAAGTTGAGAAAGGACTAAATTTTTTTTAAAAGAAAAGCAAAGCACTGAGTCCTAAAAGGAAAATAAAAACTTGATTAAAGAAAATAAAGTGACAATCTACATCCAGGAGAACTGTTACACACCTCCTCCATCTGGGGCTGTGAGAAGTAGTTCCTCTCCGGGCTCCCTGGAAACGTGGGTAGTGAGGAGGCCCCCCACGCAGTCTCTTGACATAATCAGCTGTAGGTGCACGCCCCTCACTGTCACGTGGCCTGAGCTTTCCTTAACAATGGTGTTTCCCACAGGTGGAGAAGAGGGAGGGCTACGTGAAAAGCTGGGCCACGGCGTTATTTTAAATGAACGAAGAAAAACTCAAGCAGGAAAACAAGAAAAAAAGACACAAGGGCCTGGATTCTCAGTCTCCTTCAAAATGATCCTGCCCGCCTCATATACTGTGGCCCTCCCCTTGTCTCATTTTCAGACCCTCTTCTCTGGAAAGTTTTTCTCCCTCCCCAGCTCTCCTCACGGGTTTAGGTGTGCTCCCCCCTGCCCCAGGCAGTCCTTGCTTGCCCAACTGCACCTCCACATCCGTCTTTTGCATAAACAAAAGGGCCAGCACTCCAGCAGCCCCCACCTACTCCCAATGCCCGGTTGCCCTGCCTCACAGTCCCCACAGTAACCAGGCTCTGCTGCCGTCAATGGAGAAGAGGGGGCGGGAGACGACGGTGACGTCAAAGCGGAGGAAGGAGGCGGGGCGAGGCAGCCAGGGAATGTGGGGCAGGGAGGCTGGAGAGGCAGCGGTTTGGGAGGCGGCCAGCCGAGGGCGGCGGCCAGCGCACTAGGGAACATCGTGTTCTCTTGGCTGGTGGCCCAGGACAAGCACTCAGTCAGGGCGCCTCCCCTCACCCAAGGACAGCCTTCCTGTCCCAAAGCCAGGGATTCCTGGAGAGAGGATTAGGAGGAAGGGGTCCCCCTCCCCCGCCCCCACGCCTGGCTCTCGCTTTGGAACGCATGTGCCAACCCTTCGACTCGTTCCTACAGCTTCCCCCTCACAAACTGTACGCTGCTGCTGGCCCAGTACCAAAGAGCGAGGGCCGGGAAGTTGGAGGCCCAAGCTCTGCGAAAGAACAAGCACCTTTGCTCTCTCCCGGAGGCCCCCCTTCAGAGCCTGAATCTCCTGTTGTACAGTGGAAGAGGGGGTAGAGAATGAGTCTGGGACAAGGAAATCAAACTGGGACAGAGCAAGTAGCCCAGTGTAGGGCTTGGATCCTCAGAGGGGGATAGAAGAGAGGAATCAGGGAATGTGTTTCAGGGAACGGGAACTGGGGAGTCATCAGTATTTGAAGGAAAACCTGAGAATGTGAGCACAGTTCCCAGCCACAACATTCACATAAATCTCTAATCCTTCCCTCATCTTTTGCCACCCTATAACCTTTTTTATTTTTATTTATGTTTTTGTAGTACTGGAAATCGAGTGTAGGGCCTTCACACTGAGCTACAACCCCAGCCCGTTTTCATTTTTTATTTTGGGACAAGGTCCTGTTGAGGTGTCCAGGATAGGCTCCAACTTTTGATCCTCCTGTCTCAGCCTCCCAGAATGCTAGGATTAAGGCCTGTGCCACCACCAGCCTTGACTTGTCATCTTGTAGCCATTTTATTTTTTATTTTATGTTTTTGAGACAGGATCTCATGCTGTAGTCTACTCACTATGGAGCTGAGGCTGGCCTTGGACTCAAGGCAATTCTTCTGCCTCAGCCTTCTGAGTGCTGAGATTACAGGCATGCGCCACCACACCCAGTTTATGAAATCAAATTTAGGGCTTTGGGCTTGCAAAGCAAGTGCTCTAACCACTGTGTTATTCCTCCAGGCCCCCCCCCCCCCCCGCAACCTCAATCCCACTAGCCCTTTTAAAACTACAGTTAGAAAAAAAAGCAAAGCCCCGCGGAATATCTCAGAAGTTAAAGGGCTTGCCTAGAAGATAAGTCAAGCGCTAAGTACCTGGGTTTGATTCCCCAATACCACATAACCAAGGTGTGGTAGCGTATGCCTGTAGCCTGTAATCCCAGCACTCAGCCTTAGGCAGGATTGCCTTGAGTCCAAGCCTGGGCTCCAGGTGAGTTCAGGGCCAGCCTGGGCTACAAGAGCTAGACTCTGTCTCTAAAATAAAATAAAGGGCTTATAAAAATAATGGCCCATGTATTGTGCTAAACACTCTACATACATTAATCTTACTTAATTCCACAGCAACCTTGTGAAGTATATATATCATTACCCCAAATCATGCGGGACAACTGAGGAGCAAGGCAGCACTGATAAATCTGGGCCTTCCAAATATCCAGCTAATGCCTGGAACTCTCCATCCAATCCTCTCTTCGCCTGTCATAGCCTATTTTCTCTTGTTTACAAAGTCCTTACGATCACCTTGGTAGGAGGCTGAAGGAATAGCATAGCAGTTAAGGCATTTGCCGAGCAAGCACAAGGCCCTAAGTCGATACCCCAACACTACATAAAACAGGTGTGGTGGTGCACTCCTGTAATCCCAGCACTTGAGAAACTGAGGCAGGAGGATTGCTCTGAGTTGGTAGTCCTAACTGGACTACGAAGTGAGTTCAGGACCAGCCTGGAATACAGAGCAAGACTCTGTCTCAAAAAAAATAAAATAAAATAAAAATCACCCTGGTAGCCACCAGCCCTGATTTCCTAGAACCCTCACTTTTCCTCTCTCCTACCTTACCCAGGCCACTTTACTATAGGCCTGATTGTAGATACACTAGCGCACCCTGATGAGGCATCCCCACTTCCTGTCTAGATATGCACATTGTATCCTCCCTCTTACAACTAAAAACTTGCTACCCTATATCTTTTCCCAAGGATGGCTCTGAGGTCCAAATCACCCCATTCACGCACGAGAAAGACAAGCAGAGCTCTCATGATCCCTCAAGAGACTCACACAAATAGCACACCACCCTCTCTCTAATCCCATGCGAACACTTTTGTACTTCCCACCTGCCCTAGCAGAGCCTCCCTCCAGACTCAGAACCCCTTCCTCTTCCCAAGTTTTCAGGCGCCTACCTAAACCTCAGCCATACACTGGAACATTGACCATCAGCCTCTGGATACTCATCAGCTTTCCCGGCGGT
Source organism: Ctenodactylus gundi (assembly GCA_004027205.1). NCBI lineage: Eukaryota > Metazoa > Chordata > Mammalia > Rodentia > Ctenodactylidae > Ctenodactylus > Ctenodactylus gundi. Next base: position 235,956 of record PVKB01002961.1, read on the forward strand.
ACTCGAGGGAGCAGGGGCTTGCTCCCTTGAGTCGCTGAGAGCTTCTGAACAAACCACGCCCCCGCCGCCAAGAGTCGGGTATAGACACTCCAGCGCGGTGAGGAATCTGGTATTTAGTACCTCTTTGCTCCGTCGCTGTATATCTGAGTTCGCGGTCCCTATTCTCCACAATCATCAGAGCTCTCACCTGGACAATCACACATTTGCATGATCTCACACCATTAACACCCCTTCTGACCAAACACAACCCGGAGAAAACCCACATCGACCGATACCAACTCTGTAGCCCTTGGCCTCACCATTCGAAGCGCTAGCAGAACTCAGCTTTCTTCAGAGCACTGAGACTTAGTGCAAGGAGTACACGGATTCCTCAAGGTCCGCCCACCGTCCAGGTTGCAACGCCCCCAAATCTTAT
>PVKB01002962.1:0-236890 GCA_004027205.1 Ctenodactylus gundi
TTTTTTTTTTTTTTTTTTTTTTTTTTTTTTTTTTTTTTTTTTTTTTTTTTTTTTTTTTTTGCTCTGCTTTGCTGCTTGTTTGTTTTGAGACAGAATCTCTCTCTCTGAGGTCCAGGCGGGTCCTGACTTACGCAGTCCAGGCTAGCCAAGAACTCACAACAATCCTCCCATCTCAGCTTCCTAAGTGCTGGGGTTACAGGCACGTGCCACCACACCCAGCTTTACTCCCTCGTGTGGGCCAGTTACCAGATCATAGAAATGTGTGGAGGGTCTACCTTGAGAATCCGGGAATTTCTGGGTAAATGCTTATGAATTATCATTTAATTCGTAGACTGGGCAAGATGAGCTGGACTTGGTGGCACAGGCCTATAACCCCAGCCCTCTGGGAGGCTGAGGCAGGAAAATGACAAGTCTGAACCAAGCTAGGACAACTCAGTAACTTTGTGAAACTCAGTCTTAAAAATGAAAACTAAAAGATGGGCTGGAGGTACAGCTCGGTGCAAAGGCACTGGGTCTGATCCCCAGTTTCAAAAAAGAAAAAGATCGTAGGGAACATGTGATCTCAATCCCTAATTTTCTTGTATTTATGATGTTTTTTTTCTCACTCTGTAGCCTAGGCTGGTCCTGAACTCACTATGGAGCCCAGACCGGCCTCGAATTCACAGTAATTCTCCTGCCTGAGCCTCCTTAGTACTGGGGTTACAGGTGTGCACCACCAGGCCCAGAATCCACTTACTAAATTACTCACCAGGTAGAAAACAGCAGCTCTTAGCCCAGCTGTGACCACAGGGGTCTTTCACTGGAAAACCAGCAAGACTTGGTCCTGCCAGTGTTCGCAAAGTTCGATCCCAAACAGCTCCAAAGGCCACACAGAAGTGTCCCCAACCACAGAGGACACAGGACCTCTTTCAGCAAGGGGTGTTGCTCAATTTTGTGTTTGTGCAAACACTCGAGCAGCACCAACTCCTAAACCAAGAGCTGCTCCATTCCATTTGCAATTGAGGGCAAAGGCTGACGAGGGCTGGCCCCTCTCCAACCTCCTTCCCCAGAAGTCTGAGCATAGCTACTTTCCACACAGTACAGGGTAGGCTCATCAAGGAAAGGTAAAATTACTCTTGAAGTAAAGAAATGTATTCGCCAGAGAGGGCGGGTTGGTTAATTTTCTGTATAAGACTGACCAACCAGCCAACTGGCAGGAAGCAGATGGGACAAGGGATGAGTCTTAAAAAAACACGAACACACACACACACACACACACTACACAACCAAAAAACATGGAAATAGAAGTAATTTGTCTGCTTTTCCCCCCAACACTTTTGCCCTTTGTGCTGAGCTAGATCCCAGCCCTTTTTTGTGTTTTCCTTTATTTTTTTAACTGTTGAGACAGGATTTCACTCAGTCACTACGTTGTCCAGGCTGGGCGAAAACTTAGGTCCTCCTGCCTCAGCCTCCCAGAACGCTGAGATTACAGGCGCGCCCCACCACCGCTGCCTTGTCTTCTTTTCTGTGTGTTCTGACCCAACTCCGATAAAATGCAATGTTTAGTTCTCAGTGTGAAATAAAGTAACGCAAGACAGTTCGTTGGAAAGACAAATTCAAAGGAAGAGTCACAGGAGAGAAGTTGTACCAGGGATATTCAATGAAATTTGGTGCTAAGAAATGAGGAAAAAGGAAAATGAAGGGTGAGAGAAAAGAACATTTCAAGCACGGAGGAGGGCTGGAGGAATATAGCACAGCAGTTACAGCATGTGCCCAGCAGGCACAAGGCCCTGAGCTCGATTCCCCAGCACCACATAAATCAGGCGTGGTGGCACATGCCTGTAATCCCAGTACTCAGTAGGCTGAGACAGGAGGATTATCATGAATTTGAGGTTAGCCTGGGCTCCATGTGAGTCCAGGACCAGCCTGGGCTACATACAGAGCAAGACACTGTCTCAAAAAAAAAAAAAAATTACCCTTGGAAATAAAGTCCATAATTATTCCCTAAGGTTTCCAGAATATAAAAAGGAGGTCAGGAGGGAGAGGAGAGTAGAAGGGAATAGGAGGAAGAAAGACAAGGAAGGCCCCCAGGGAGACAGGGGGAGCCCCTGGGAGAGGTGTAGGCGGAGGTCCAGGCTCTGGCTTCCCGCTTCTAACTTTCAATTCTGTTTAGCACAAGAAATGGCCCAACTTTGGCTTACTTCTCATATCCCTAAGTCCACGCCCATTCCTCATGTATTTACCTATGGATGGAGGCCACGGGCTAGTGTAACCTCCTCCGCACCACCTCTGGAATGTTCCCCACGCAAATAGGACACATTAAAGTCGAAGATGGAACATCCGCTCTGGGGTAGACAGGGATGTCTTTGTTCCAGTGAACTACAATAAAGTTAGCGAAGTGGAAATGGAAACTTCTTTTCCACTTCCAGACACAGGAAAGAAAATGCATTCATAAATAGCCTTTGAGTCTAAGAAAATCCAGTGGCTTTCAAAAGGTCATTTTCATTAGGACCTAATGAGATTCTAGCTGAAGTAGTTAATATCTACTCAAGTTAACGGAAAAGGGACTTGGGTATTTGGCGGCTTATTTCAATTGGGTCTCTTCTTGATTGTATAGTAATTAAAATGTTTACACAAGCCCAGTGGGGTGGTGCACACCTGGTAATCCCAGCACTCTGAGAGGCTAAGGCAGGAAAGTTTAAACCCAAGTGGGAAACTTAGCCACTTAGTGAGACGCAAAACACTAAGGACTATGGACGTCGCTGAGCATGAATTCCCCGGTCCAGCCCCTACTGGCAGAAAAATTAAACAAAAGGCACTTATACCTCTTAGAAATTGAAAAAAAAAAAAAACTACCTGGATCATGTAAAAGGCAGCATGTGATAAGAATAATAAAAGCTCTAATGTGGGTTGTTGATACAACTACCTTTTTTTTTTTTTTTAACAAAGGGAACTCTGAAGAGTTCACCCATGGGAAGCTGAAGCTGCAGTAGCCTGGGTCAGAAATTATTAGTAAAGTTGGATTGAAATAATGACCAGGAGGAGGAAAAGGCAGACAGGAGAGAGACTGAGGAGGTTTAACTGACAGAATTTGGAGAGCAAGTAAATCTGGCGGTGAGGGTGAAGAGACGCTCAAAAAAGACTCCCAGGGCTTCAGGTTAGATGGTCAGGCAGGTATGGTACAAGCACACCGGACCCCAAGCTGGAAGACAGAGAAGGAATGCACCATCACACAGTCCACATCCATTGACTGAAAAGCCGCAAAGGAGCCTGGTGGGGTGGTGCACACCTGTAATTACAGCACTCTGGGAGGCTGAGGATGCAGGATTACAAATCTGAACCCAGCTCGAACAATTTAGCTCCTTTTTTTTTTTGGTGGTGGTGGTACTGGGGATGGAGACCAGGGTTTTCACACCAAGCTACATCCTCAGCCCTTTTGTTATTTTTGATTTTGAAATAGGGTCCCACTAAGTTGTTATGTTGCCCAGGTTAGGCTCAAACTTCAATTCTCCTGCCTTAGACTCCCGAAGGACTGGAATGACAGGCCTGCACCACAGGGCCTGGTGCAATTTAACAATTTAGGGAGACCCTATCTCCACATAAAAAAGAACTGGGAAGCAGCTCAGTGCAAAGACACAAAGGCATGCAGGTTCAATCCCCATTACTGCCAAAGCCATGCCACCCTCAACCTGTCTGATCTCCGAAGCTAAGCAGGGTCTGGCCCGGTTAGTACTTGGATGGGAGACAAGTCCTTAATGTGCATATGTAATAAATTTAATGAGGAAATAAATCGGATCAAAGCAAACAAGCTTCATGAAACCAAGAGTGATGCCTTTTGCTAGCCTCTCCGGTAGCATGCTGTGCCCCTGAGCAAGCTCTCTGGGCAAGCAGGGACATGAGGAGGCGGTAGGGAGCACAGGGACATGGCCACAGCGACACCCTCTCCAGTCGCACCCTGCTCTTATCATGCCTCTGCAATACAACCATTTCGAACGGCTTCTCAAATACAAAATGTTTGCTTCCCTCTATGACATGACAGACACCTGTGCCCGAATTTACCGAAAAAGAAAAAATTCCCAGGTTAAGGAATCGCTTTTACAAAGGTACACAACTCAAAAACACTGAGAGGAAAAAAAAAAGCTTAATTAGATACATCAGTGGAAGTAAAACCAGTTTAAGGGACCTGATGTTTTCACAGACACGCCTGGCTAGGTTGGCTTTCTCTCTTCCCCATTCTTTCTCCCTCTCAGCGTGGGTTCCACTATCCACTGCGGAAGGGCTACGTGTGTCATAACCAACACATGAGGACTGAGAGCCTGTCACGGTGACTTGTGTTATGGTCTAGAGCTCAAATGTCCCCCAGAAGTTGTGTGTGCTTAGAAGTGAGTGGATCAGGGGCCTCTCACTGATACCCACCCACTCTAATGACAGTGACTGAATGCCTCTTGGGTGCCCAGTGCAGGTCCTCTGTTAGGTTCTGAGGGGGGTGGGAAGAGCTCCCTGCAAGGAGCTTGGCTTCTAATTGGGTACCAGCCAGGGAGGAGGGCAGACAGGGAAACAAATGGGTAATTAAACAACAAGCTAATGTTTAAAAGAGTTTCTCAACAAACATTTGTTACTACTGCAAATCAAAGGAGCACATGGAAATTTCCTTTAATTGAAACTTAAATTTCTGAAACCGACCCAGAAGCTCTAATCATCTCATTGTGATGCTCTGACCAAGCCGCTTTACCTTCTTTTGAGTTATAAATAATTGGATTTCATCTCATTGACTTCAGGCTTTCTGCTTATTTGTTTGGTTTTTTGTTTTTTTGTTTGTTTGTTTGTTTTGTTTTGTTTTGTGTTTTGTTTTTGTGACAGATTTTTCACTCAGTAGCCAAAGTTGGTCCTGAACTCACTAGGCACCCCACACTAGCCTCAAATTTACAGCAATCCTCCTTCCTCAGCCTTCCAACTGCTAGATCACAGGCATGTGCCCCCAAACCCTGTCGATGTGATGCTGGGGAATCAAACCCAAGGCCTTGCACTTGCTGGGCAAGTAATTTAGCCACAGAGTTATGCCTCTAGCTCCTGACTTTAGCCTCTTAAAACCCATGCTTTAGACCTGCTGGTTCTTCTTTGAATCAAATAAAAAAGGTAATAAAGACTGTTGAAATTACTTTAACTCATTCAAACTGCACAGATGTCTCACAAACGACTGATGCCAAGGTAGGAACAGGTGCAAGAAGAAAAATCCCAGAACTCAATGATTGTAACACGGCCCTTCCTAGCTTGCAGTACCTACTCAACCTGCGCCATAAAATCAACAGCTAGAAGAATGGTAGAGGAAAAAGATTTGTGCCAAAGTCTACTCCGCCATAGTAACCCCACATTCTTGCATTCTCAGGATTCCACCCTTGGTACATGCAATCACTGGCAACTACAGGGGCCTTTCCACGACTTATTGTTTATTTCTTGATTCACTCTGAACTCCCTTAAGATCAAGATCTCTCTCTCTCTCTTTCTCTCTCTCTCATTCTCAGCAGTCTCACTTTATAGTACAGGGCCGTATTTCAGCCTTTTTTCCCCCTATACTGGAGACTGAACCCAGGACATTCAACCCTTTTCTGCTTTTTATGTTGAGACGATTCTAAGGACATCTGGACTCAATGGCGTGTTAAGCTTCTGTAACAGATCCACCAGAAGGTGTCAGAGGGTAATTGTCAGAATGATGTTTGCTCTGGGGGACCAACCAGGTGATGTAACGGGAAGGAGAGTGAGAGGTTCTTTCTCAAGATTGAGGAAGGAGGGGCTGGGGGCATACCTCAGAGATTAAAGTGCTTGCATCACAAGCAAAGGCCCTAAGTTCAATTTCTTAGCACCATATAAGCCAAGCAGACTAGTGCACACCTGTCATGCCAGCACTGGGAGGCTGAGGCAGAAAGATTGCCATGTGTTCGAGGCCCATCTGGGCTCCATAGTGAGTTCAGAACCAGCCTGGCCTATAGAGTGAGATCCTGCCTCAAAAAAATAAATAAATAAAGATTGAGGGACAAATCCTTTGCAGAGGTAATGCTTGAGCTGATACCTGAAACCTAAGAAATAGCCATGACAAGAAGGATGGGCAGTCCATGTCAATAGGAAAAAGCCCAGGTGGCCAGAATATGATGATCGAGAGAAAGGGGAAGAAGATGGAAGGCTGGGCCAGCTCGTGCTGGGAGTTTTAAACTCAATTCCAAACCACTAAATGAGCTCCAATAGAGACATGATGTAACACTGACACTGAAGCCTGCTTTATGGATAGGCTAGCCACTGCTGCATAACAAGCTGCCCCAAGCTTAGTGGAGTAACATGGAACGTTACTTATGATTCAGCTCTAGAGGCTGATTTGACTCAAGCAGGTGGCTCTTGCCCAAGGTCTCTTACAGGGTGGAAGTCATCTCCAAGGTTTCCTTGCTCAAATGTCTGTTCTTTATTGTGGGCTGCCATCTGGGATCTCAGCTGTGGCTGTCTGACAGAACACCTACACATAACCTCTCCATGTGGGCTGGCTCCTTCACAGAATGACAAGCAGGATCTGAGAACCATCATCCCAGGAAGGACAGCCAAGTGGAAACTGTATCATATCTTAAAATCTAACTTTGGAACACTTCCACCGCCTTCTATTCAGCAAAGCATGTGACTAAGTTCATATTCAAGAGAAATGTACATCTATTTATTTATGTATTTTTATTTCAAGACAAGAACTCTTTAAGTCATCCAGGCTGGACTTGACCTTGTGGTCTTGCTGCCCTGGTCTCCCAGGGTGCTGGGATTACAAGCCTGCACCACTAGGTCTGTAAACGACTTTTCTTTTTTGAGACAGAGTCTCTCTGTATAGCCCAGTCTGGCCTCAAACTCACAGTCTTCCTGTTTCATTGTCCTGAGTGTTGAGATTACAGGCCACCACACCAATCTCACTTCTTGATGACAAATTCTCAGGGAATGTGAAAACATATTTTAAGCCACCACATTCTGATTACTGAGTAGAAGAACAGATTATTTGGGTGGGGAGCAACAGTGCAGGAAGGAAGCCAGCCAGGAGTCATTGCCATATCTAGCAAAGATGTGGCAACAGGACAGAGATGGTAGAGGTGTGGGGTACTAGGGTACATGTGGCCTTGGTCATGCCTGGAGACAGGGAGTGAGGAGAGGGATCGCCCATGCTTCAGCAGCAGGAGGGACACAGGTGCCATTTGCTCTGATGGGGAAACTGGATGAAGAAACAGATGGCTGGAAGGCAGATGACAGAAACAGAGAGTTCAACAGAGGACATTTGAGTTGTGAGGGACTTCTTAGATACACACGCGGAAATGTCAAGGACTCAGTGGAGATTTAAGTCGCACTCAAGAGACTGGCGTTGGCTAAAGGCATAGATTTGGCAGTTGTGGGCATATGTATAGCATTTGAAGTCACAGGATGGAAAAGATCACCTCCAGAGAAGAGGAGGCCTGCCATGTTTAGAACTCTGCCGGGGAGGAACTGTCATCCAAATGTGGAAGAAAGTGCCCCACAAACATCTTGTACTCAAGTTGAATCAGGAAATCAGGCACGAGGGCTGGAGAAATAAGACTGCGGTGAGAACACTTGCCTAGGAAGCACAGTAAGCCCAAAGCCCTCAGTCACAGCACTACATAAGCTGGGTGTGGTGGTGTACCCTTGTAATCCCCGTACTTGGGAGACTGAGGCAGAAGGATTGCAGAGAGTTCAGGACCAGCCTGGGCTATAGAGTGAGACACTGTTTCAAAAAGAAAGAAAGAAAGAAAGAAAGAAAGAAAGAAAGAAAGAAAGAAAGAAAAGACATGATATAAGCTGTAAAGGGAGATTGAAGAAGGAAGCCGATAAAGTGGCACATGCCTAGAACCCCAGCTACTCACAAGGCCAAGGCAGGAGGATCACAAGTTCAAAGTTAGACTGGGTAATACAACAAGACCCTATCTCAAGGTAAACACATTTAAGAGGAAAGTGGGTGATGTAGCTCGGTGGTAGAACACGGGCCTAGCATGAGCGAGGTCCTGGGTTCCATGCCCAGCGCAACAACAAAAGCTACAAAATCCAAAAATATATAAAAACAGCAGAGAAGGGACCAAAACCCTGCCATTTAAATCTGATCAATTAGAAGCAAAAAAGAGAAACAACAACACGACAAAAAGTCAACCTGAGAAGTGTGAAGAACACGCTTGATATGGTCACAGGGGGTTCCGAGAATAAAAGAAACACACGCAAGCAACTGGAAAACATAATTTATAGAAGTTAGGCACAGTAGTGTAGTCGTGAGTCATCAGGTGGTGATGCTGCGAGTGGGGAACCTAAAAAACTGAAACAGGAAAAGTATGCAGAGATACGGGAGAATGGGATTGGCTGCCAAAGGGAAAACCATTCCCTGCCAAAGGGGACACAGAACAGCAGGCCCGGAGCCAAACTGGCTCAGCGATTGAACTTCAAGCATAAGGAAAGCACTCTACAGACCGCCAGGCAGGAACTCACAGCCTGCAACATGAGCAGAACCTTAACCCCGCTCCCGATTTCCCAGAGCCGAAGCCAGCGCTCACCGACACTGTTCTACTAAGACGTTATCCAAGGATAGGGACATAAAGTAGGAACTCCCACACATGTACAAGTTCAAGAAACACAGCAGCTCTGAGCTAAACTGAAAACTTCAGATTGAAAAGCATCATACTTTTTTGCAAGACACTGTGGTATGGGTCTGGATCCTAGTCTCCTGGAAGGCTGAGGCAGGACAATCATAGGTCCAAGACCAGACTGGGCAATTTAGCAAGAGCATGTCTCAAAGTAACATAAGACAAAATAAAATAACGAAATGGGATGGGTTATAGTTCCATCATAGAGCACCCCTGGGTTCAACACACGGCACTGAAAAAAATAGTTACATTCTTGGTGGCAGGAAACTCTGATTTGTTACTTTCGTCCTCACTTTCTTTTACAAGTTTACAGGCATGAGCCATCAAGCCTGGCTGCATTTTTCTGTATTACTCTAGTTTTATATAATAGGGACAAGTTATTTCATATAAAACAGTATTCATCTAAAAATTTTGACTAAAGTTATTAATAATAAGCAACATGAAATATTTATTCAGCACCTGTTGCATATTAGACTTTGTACACACCAGGTCATCCGATCCACATTTAACTCATGAAAGCAGAAATCATAACCTTCATTTTCTAGAATAAGAAACTGAAGCCCATGAGGATATGTTTAGTCTCGGATCACACAGCTAGTAAGTGAGGGGCTGAACTTTGCCTTGGCCCAGAGCCAATGCCCTTCCCATCAGCCTACCTCCGGGGAGTTTTATCAAGATCAGTCTCCACCCAAACCCTCCCATGCATGCACACATACACACACACACACACACACACACACTCTCTCTCTCTCTCTCTCTCTCTCTCTCTCTCTTTATCTCTCTCTCTCTCTCTCTCTCTCTCTCTCTCTCTCTCTCTCTCTTTCTGCAATAAATAGTCCATATGCGTAAGCCAGGAACTTGTTATGACAAACCAAATGCAATACTCATTTCCTGGCCAAAGCTGTTATTCAATATCTCTGTGATTTGGGAAATAGCTGCTGATTTCACCCTCCAAGGGTCACACTTGAGTCTTAAGGAGTAATTACAGAACCTCCTGAACTACGTGGAAGGGCATGATCAGGTATTCCCAGCCCTTTGAGATGCTCCGCTGGAACGTGGCTGAAGGGCAAAGTACTATTGACTACTAATTTCCAGCCACCTTCATTAATAATGATACTTTGTACTTCGTCAGTGTTTGTGCTCAGGGAGGTTTCAAAAGCCTGGGTGGAGAAACACAGACAGGGCAAAGAAGATATGAAGGGTTACGATGTAGCCACGTGGCCCTGTTGTACAACTATTACCTAGCATGCTCAAGGCCCTGGGTCCAATCCTCAGTAACACACACACACACACACACACACACACACACACACACACTCACAATTTTGGCAAAAGCCTAAGGAAACATCAATCTCTGAGGATTCAGATTTCTCTTTCACAATGACTATATACACATATTTATTTTTCATTCTTTGGCTTAAGGAGTAAAACTTGCAAATGTTCAAATCCCTTGTATATAAATAGTGTAATATCTGCACATAACCAGTGCACGTCCTCTTTCACACTTTAAATCATTTCTAGGTTACTTACAGTATTTAATGCAACTCAGTGAATTTTTGTTTACTGTGTTATTTAGAGAATTATAAGAAAAAATCTATATGCCTTTAGTACAGACACAATTTTTTTCCAAGTATTTCTGATCCACAGTTGTTTGGATCTATACATGCAGACCTGGAGGATATGGAGGGCCATTCATACACAATCACACTAACCAATCAAAAGCAGGCTCTAAATGACTCACGAAAAGCAAATGGCAAAAATGGTGGCATGCCGGTGTCCAAACCATGCCAGTGGTAGCCTGGGAAGCTTAGTGGATTAGTGAGATCCTGCCTCAAAATAAAAAATAAAAATAAAAGGCTAGGGGTCCACACTGTCACTCCTTCATTCTACCAGGCTGGCCAGAGACAAAGCCCATGTTCCCTGGCATCCCACCTTTCTCCCAAGGCCATGTTGCATAAGACCTCTACTGTGGCTCAGCCATTTCTTTTATGTCCTATGATTTATCCCCATAAACCTCAGAATCCTCATTTCTAGCTGCTGCTCTGAGTCAGCATTCCATGGAAACCCAAGAGTTTTTGTTTCTCAAGTTGTTCCTTTGAGCAAAATGCCCCAGGAGGAGTGGAGTGTGAGTCAGTAGACAGGGTATGCTTAGCATGTAGGAGGCTCTGGGATCCACTAACATTAAAACAAAGCAAAACCTAAAAATGGAAAGGGTGGGAATGTAGGTCAGTGCAAATGCCCTGGGTTCAATCCCCAGTATCAATCAATCAAACTAAAAAAAGTTGTCATTGATTCCGCACTTGTTCTGTCTGCTTTCTGAAAAGTTCCTCTCAGCCAAAGCAACCTTAAGTAACAAGACAAAAGCAGCTGGTGTTACAACTCCAGACAAAAAGTTATATTACAAAGCAACAGTAATAATAACTATATGGTACTGACACACAAAAACAGACCAATTGACCAATGAGACAGAACTGAGGATACAGAGACAACCTCAAGTACCCTAAGCTACCTGATTTTTGACAACGGGGGTCAAAAATACACACTGGAAAAAAGGATAGCCTCTTCAACAAATAGTGCTGGGAAAATCAGTTATCCACATGCAGAAGAATGAATCTAGACATACATATATCACCATGTACCCAAATCAAATCAAAGTGGGTCAAAGACCTAGATATTAAGATGGAAACACTGAACCTTCTGGAGGATAAAATAGGCAAAACTCTAGAAGCTGTAGAAGTGGGCAAGGACTTTCTAAATAGGATACCTGATATAAGAAAAAAAAGCCCCCAGAATGCACAAATGGGATTATATCAAGTTAAAAAGTGTCTACATGGTAAAAGAAGAGAGAGTGAAGAGAGAACAGAATGGAAAAAAATTTTACCACCTGTGCCTCAGATAGAAGACTAATAACCAGAATATACAAGGAACTGAAGAAAAAAGACCCCTTAAAATCAAAGACCTGATCAAAAAATGGGCAACTGAAATGAATAAGCAGTTCTCAGATGAAGAAGTTCAAATGGCCAGAAAATACATGAAAAGATGTTCAACATCCATGGCCATTAGAGAGATGAAAATCAAAACATCACTAAGATATCACCTTACCCCAGTGAGAATGGCATATATCATAAAATCGAACAGCCATAGATGCTGGCGAGGTTGGGGGTGTGGGCCAAGGGACACTTTTATGTTGCTGATGGGACTGTAAACTGGTACTGCCACTATGGAAAGCAGTATGGAGAGTCCACAAAAGGCTGGAAACAAGTATTTCATTCAATTTAGCAATATCCCTTTTCAGTATCTTTACAAAAGAGGTAAAAATACCATACAATAGAGACAACTGTATGTCCATATTTATAGCAGCATGACTACTAATAGCTAAACTGTGGAAGGCATCAAGAAATACCCATCAACCAACCAATGGATATAAAAACTGTGGTACATGTATGCAATGGAGTACCACTCTCCCTAAAGACAAATAAACTCGAGGCTTTTGTAGGTAGACGGACTCAACCTGAGACCATCACGCTTAATGAAGTGAGTCAAACCCAGAAGGAAAAATGTCATATGGTTTCTCAGAATACAGGCATGTTACAGAACCAAATGGTTGTCATGAGGGGCTTGCGGGGATGAGAGACTGAGCAGAGGGATAATAAGAGAAGGGAAAGGATTGTTAACGTCAACGTGATAAGTATGTAAACAAAATCCTCCACCTCAAGACTGAGGCAAGCAGATCATAAGTTCAAGTCCAGTCTGGACAACTTGGTGACTTAACATGACTCTGTCTCTAAACAAAAAAACAACAACCACAAAAAAATGGTTGGGTGTATACTTCAGTTTGAAGGCCCTGGGTTGTATCACCAGTACCACAACAAAATAAAATAAAATAATAAAATCCTGAGTCACATATTGCTGGTCACCTCATTGAGTTATCCTTTAGTGTAGCATATATTTTCTTTCTTTCTTTCTTTCCTTCTTTCTTTCTTTCTTTCTTTCTTTCTTTCTTTTCTTCTTTTTTTTGAGACAAGGTCTCACTCTGTAGTCCAGAATTTTCCTGAAGTCACAGCAATCCTCCTGCCTCAGTCTCTAGAGTGCTGAGATTACAAGCATGTGCCACTATGCCCAGTTTACATGGTTCTGGGGAATCAAACTCAGGTACTTAGCACTTGACTTAGCACTTGCTAGGCAAGCACTTTAACCTCTAAGCCATTCCTCCAGCCCCAATATAGTATATTCTTAATCATGTCTCCTGATGTGATGGCATGTGCCTGTTATCTCAGCACCTAGGAAGCTGAGGCGGGAGGATTGCCATGCATTTGAGGCCATCCAGGGCTACACAGTGGCTTCAGGAACAGCCTGGACTACAGAGCCAGCCTCTGTCTCAAAACAAACAATCAAACTAACAAATAAAATCATGTCCCCTGATATTGCTCAGGCCCAGTGTAGCAGTCACTGCTAGGGGCAGGGCCCACCATTGCTTCTAGAGGGACCACACAAAAACAACCCACTTCCACTTGTCTCCTTTCAGTCTCATTGCCCCCAGGCAGCCAGAGGGATAGAGACAAAGCCTGAGGCAGACCATATGACCCCCAGTTCCAAGCCTAGTGTGGCACCCACCGCACATCCTGAATGGCTCACTAGAACCTGCTGTATACTACAGGGCTTGGTCTCCCTTCCTCTCTAACATCATCTTTAACAAAGTCTTGGGCTGGAGTTTAATAAGGAAGAGCCCCAGAAGCTGCTCAGAATCCGTTTCATCACGGGCGTGGCCTATCAGTCTCGGGCGAGACCCAGGTGCCTTACTTCTTGTCTGTCCCAATGAGTCCCTTGTAAACAGACACTGACAAACCTCTACACCAATCTCCCAAACCTGCCCAGGCTGTCCCAGTGATGAACTGTCCCAGAGAGAAGCCAACAAGTATGGCCACTGGATGTGCAGGAGACTTTATTTTATTTTATTTATTTTTTATTTTAGAGACAGAGTCTCACTCTATAATCCAGGCTGGTCCTAAACTCACTATGTAGCTAGGCTGGCCCTGAACACATGGCAATCCTCCTACCTCAGCCTCTCAACTGCTGGGATTACAGACACGGATCACCACCTTCAGCTAATTTTTATATAGTGCTAGGGAATAGAACCCAGGGCCTGCTGCAGGCCAGACAAGTGCTTTAACTACTGAGTTATGCTCCCAGCCCACTAGAGGACTTCAAAATTGCTATCACATTCTACCTTCCCCGACTATGTCACCCCAACTAAGCCTAACTCGCAAAGTAAAAAGGATGTATTTGTAGCTTCAAAACAATCTGGCAGCTAGAATCCCCTCAAACTTACCTACTCCTGCCACATTATGGCCTGTTAGTCTTCTAAGGTGGAGATTCTAGAACTGCCATTAATGAAAACTGCTGTGGTACAAATTCAGAAAAGGATTATGGGAACATGAATAGAATTCCTTGACTTTCAAGAAAGCAATCCCTTTACAATAGCAACAAATAAATAAATAAAATACTTAGGAATAAACCTTACCAAAGAAGTGAAAGACCTATACAAAAAAAAAAAAAAAAACTACAAATCCCTAAAGAAAGAAAATGAAGAGGACTTTAGAAAATGGCAAGACATCCCATGTTCTTGGATAGGAAGAACTAATATTGTCAAAATGGCCATACTCCCAAAGTTACTTTACAGATTCAATGCAGTATCAATCAAAACATCAACTATATTCTTCACAGAACTAGAAAAAGCAGTCTTGTAATTTATATGGAACCAGAAAAGACTCATAATCGCTAAAGTAATTCTGAGTAACAAGGGTAAAGCTGGAGGAATAACAATCCCAGACTTCAAGAGCAACAGTGATTAAATCCACCACATGGTACTGGTATAAGAACAGACAAGAGGACCAATGGAACAGAATTGAGGATACTGAAACAAACCCAAACACCCTTAGTCAACTGATCTTTGATAAAGGGGCCAAAACAATCCACTGGAGAAAAGACAGCAGCTTCAACAAATGGTGCTGGGAAAACTGGATCCCACATGCAGAACAAAACTAGACCTGCATCAGTCTCCATACACTAAAAGAAGATCAAAATGGATCAAAGACTTGGACATCAAAACAGAAACACTGAACTTACATGAAGACAAAATAGGTAAAACCCTAGAAGACACAGGGACAGGAGAATTTTCTGAACAGATCACCAGCTGCATAAAAAATCTCAGCAAGAATCAAGAAATGGGACAACCTTAAGTTAAAAAGCTTTTGCACAGCAAAAGAAACAATCAGCAAGGTGAAGAGACAAACTACAGAGTGGGAAAATATATTCACCAGTAACACTTCAGACAAAGGATTAATATCTAGAATACACAAGGAACTGAAAAACATAAAACCCCCTAAAATGAATGATCCCTCAAGAAGTGGGCAGCTGAAATGAAAATAAACCTCACAGAAGAAGCACGAATGGCCAACAGGCACATGAAAAAGCATTCTTCATCACTGGCCACCAGAGAAACGCAAATAAACACAACACTGAGGTGTCATCTCACCCCAGTGAGAAAAGCCGACATCAAGAACTCAAGAAACAATTAACTGTTGGTGAGGGTGCAGAAAAAAAGGAGCTCTACTCCACTGCTGGTGGGAATGCAGTCTGGTACAACCATTATGGAAAGCAGCCTGGAGGTTCCTTAGAAAGCTGAGAATGGAAATTCTATTTGATCTAGCTACTGCTCCACTGGGCATTTTCCCAAAAGAAATAAAGTCCCAAAAAGACACATGCCTATCCATGTTTATAGCAGCACAGTTCATAATAGCCAAATCCTGGAAACGACCTACCTCCCCACCCATACAGGAATGGTTAAAGAAGATGTGGTACCTATACACAATGGAACACTATGCAGCCAGAAAGAAAGACAGATATGAAGCATTTGAATAAAAATAGGGCTACCTAGAGTCAATAATGCTCAGTGAAATGGACCAAGCACAAAAGACTGACTATAGAAGGGTGTCTTCTTATGAAATGCACAAAAATAATAACACAAAAAGGCCACAGATATGATTGGCATGACAGAAAGAGAGGCAATGGTCAGCTAGGAAAGAGGGGAACCTCTGAAAAAGGGGTGGACATAGATGCTTACTAGGTCCCCAAATCCCATGGTTCTAATGTGTTACAGAATTTGGAATTCATTTATTTACAAAAAAAAAAAAAAAGTTAAACTTAAAAAAAAAATGTCTCTCAACTTCAACTGGTACAATAAGGGAAGGCGGCACATGAGGAATTTGTTACACCAGGTTTAATGCCGAGCAAAGATCCTCACGCAGGCTTTCCATGCCAGGCTCAGTGGCTCCTTTGTTCAATTAATTAGTGATCTCCGAAGTGGGCAAAGACTTCCCCAGAGACTCCAAGAATAACTAGTGAGGTGTGGAAAGAGAATATCAGTACATCTATTTATATCTTTTATTGTGCTCATTTAAATTCATTTTTTATGTTTTATTATAATCACAGTTTTTTGCAATGGGATCTTGCTCTGTCGTGCAGGCTTGTCCTGAACTCACTATGGACCCCGGACTGGCCTTGAACACACCACAGTCCTCCTGCCTCCATTTCTCTGGGGGTGGGATTACAGGTGTGTGCCACCATGTCTGAGTTATGTGGTGCTAGGGAATTGAACTGAGAGCCTAATGCTTGCCAAGCAAGTGCTTTAACCATGGAGCTATGTCTTCAGCCCCACAGTTTTTTTTTAATGATCCTGCTCTATAGTTCAGGCTGGTCTCAAACTCATAGCAATATTCCTGCCTTAGCTCTGCAGTGCTGGGGTTACAGGCATGTGCCACCACACTCAGGTAAGTTTTATGTGGTAATGGGGGTTCAAACCCAAGACTTTGTGCACACAAGGCAAGCACTCTAATCATTAAACTATGCCCACAATGTTATAACACAATGTTAATTACAGTAACTGTGTATATTATTTAATGAATATGTATTATGGTTGCATTCTTTTACTGAAAGAAGTTTGGGAACAGAGTTTGAAGACCATGATTATAAAAAACAGGAACCCACTGAAGAATTGAAGCCAGAGTACTATGGTTTGGATCTGGAGTGTGGCCCAAAAATAATAACATAAAAAGACCACAGACATGAATGGCAGGGCAGAAAGAGAGGCAATGGTCAGCTAGGAAAGGGGTGAGCCTCTGAAAAATGGGTGGACATAGATGATCATTAAGTCTCCAAACCCCATGATTCTGACATGTTACAGAACTTGAAATTCATGTATTTACAAAAAAAATGTTAAATTTTATGTCATGTGAATGTTTTTACCACAATACAATTTTTAAAATAAATAAATAAAGTGCTTGCCTGGCAAGCACAAGGCCCATGGGTTTGATTCCCCAGCACCACACAAAGCCGGGTATGGTGGTGCAACCGCCCTGTAGTCTCAGCACTTGGGAGGCTGAGGCAGGAGGATTGCCATGGGTCTAAGGCTAGCGTGGGCTCCATAGTGAGTTCAGGACCAGCCCGGGCTACAGAGTGAGACCCTGTCCCTCCCCCCAAAAAAGAAAAAGAACAACATAACTGTTAGAAATAAACTGGGCACGGTGGTGCATGCCTATACTCCCAGCATTCTGGGAAACTGAGGCGGAAGGATAAGCAAGTTCAAGTTCACATTGGGCAACTTAGCGAGTTAGCAAGACTCTGTCTCAAAAAAGATGATAGATAGATAGATAGATAGATAGATAGATAGATAGATAGATAGATAGGGCTTGGGGTGTAGCTCATTGCAAAGGCTCTGGGTTCTACCCCTAGTACAAAAGGAAGAAAGAGGGAGACTGTGTAGAAAAAGAGTCTAAGGCAGAGCCCTCCAGTCCCCTGAGGCCAAGATCCAGATCTGTTTGGGGAGGGCAGGACTGTGGGTCACTGGATGGTACAGCAGTCACCTGAGGCCATGCTGCCAGAACTTCCTGGAAATTTGCCCTGTGATACTGGCCAGAAACCTGCCTTCTAGGGTACAAAGGAAACCCATTCACGGGAGATGCTTCACTAGAAGCACTCTGCTGGGAAGGTGCCTGCAGGAGCGCCAGGAAAGCTCTGGCAGCTGGGTGCTGCTACACATGAGATGCTGCAGGAGCCAGGAACGGGAGAAACTACCGAGGAGGAAGAGCTGGGTACCAGGGAGGCTTCCCAAGTCACAGACGCAGAAAGGAAGCTGCATGGGATGGGGGCATGCCTGTAGTCTCAGCACTCGGGGAGGCTGAGGCAGGAGGATCACAGTTTAAGCTCAGCCTGGGCAACTTTGTGACTTAAGTCCTTGTCTCAAAATCAAAAATATTTTTAAAGCTGGCTGGGAAACAAGCTCAGTGCAAAGGCCCTGGGTTAATCCCCAGTACAAAAACAAACAGCAAGAACAAAACCTCTTTCTCCTGCAGTCTCCCTAGAACTCTATGCTGAGACGTGTGACAACATGGCACGTATATTAAAAGCCCATCTTTGGGCTGGAGGAATAGCCCAGCGGTTAAAGTGTTTGCCTAGCAAGATCAAGGCCCTGAGTTGGATTCCCCAGCACCACACAAAATGCTGGGTGTGGTGGTGCATGCCCGTAATCCCAGCCAGCCTGGACTCCATAGTGAGCTCAGGACCAGCCAGACCCTGTCTCAAAACAAAACAAAATAAAGAAAAGGTCCATCTTTATTTGCACAAAAAAGACAATGATATATTTAGAGATGAGAAACAATGATTTAATAACTAACATACTCTACCCTTTCGGTTTCTCAGCTTTTGGGAGCGATTATTTCATTGGATCCAGATAGATGTTTTACTCTTAAGTCGTAGGATTCCATTCTTTGCCTACCAGTGAACACCTTTTCACAGGACAGATGATAAGACTATCAATTCAATTGTCATCATAATTCAGCAATCCTCACACATTCCTGTTGGATTTTCAAAGTATCTGCCCTGTAGATGCTAAAAAAAGAAAACAGGCAATTCTTTTCTAGCTAATGTGAACACTCTCTGGTTCTTAGGCCATGACCTAAACTGAGAGTTAAAGACTTGAACTTTTTTGTTTTTCCCTGGAGAATTCTTGAGTGCACTACTCAAAGCAATCTATCCCACGCCATGGTCTTCAAAGTTTTGGTTATTGTTGTTTTGGCTTTTTTTTTTTTTTTTTTTTTTTTTTTTTTTTTTTTTTTTTTTTTTTTTTTTTTTTTTTTTTTTTTTTTTTTTTTTTTTTTTTTTTTTTTTTTTTTTTTTTTTTTTTTTTTTTGATACAGGGTCTCCCTCTGTAGCCCAAGCTGGTCTTGAACTCATTCCGGAGCCCTGGCTGGCCTTGAGCTCACAGCAATCCTCCTGCCTCAGTCTCCCAAGTGCTGGGATTATAGGCATGCACCACCATGCCCTGTTTATATGGTGCTGGGGAATCAAACTGAGGGCCTTGTACTTGCTGAGCAAGTGCTCTGACCACCATGCTATCCTCCAGCCACTTCAGAGTTACCATCACTGCTAAAGCCACTGCTTGGGACACTTGCTTAGCTGTCAAGGCTTGTGCCTCTGCTGGCCTTCCATCATAAGCAACAAATACAAGCCTGATGCTGCTGCTGCTGCTGCTGATGATGATGATGATGATTCTGCAACTAAGGATGGAACCCAGGGCCCTGAGCTACATCTCCAGCCCACTTTTTAAAGTTGTTCATTTTGAGACAGGATCTCCCTATGTCTTAGTCACTTATGTTGGTGCTGTGACAAAACACCTGACATCCACAACCTAATGGAAGAAAGATAGAAGGTCTCACACAGTCCATTCATGGGCAGGTGACAATGTCATAGGCACCTGGCCCAGGCTGGAGAACTGCGCACACACTGTAGGCAGAAGCCAAGGGAAGTAGGAGTCACAAGGCTTTTCTCAGGAAGGAGTTGTAACAATGTTTCTTCTTCCTTCCTTTACTTCCCTTCAAGCTGCGAGCTGCCCCCCTCCCCTCCCCCTGCCCCAGGAGTGCCCTCCCTCACTTTCAGGCCCAGGAGTCAACAACAGATACCTGAGAGCTCTGCCCAGGGAGAGCACCCCCAAGTCTCGACAGGTTGACACAATCTTTCCAGGTCAAACCCAAGTGTCTTTCCAGCCAGGTCCTACCTCCCAGTAACACCCAGTTCCACAGTTATCCACTACATTCAAATACATGAGGCTTTGGGGGGATACTCCAGATCCAAACCTGAGCATCCTGAGTCCCCAGCCTGAGCTTGAACTTGCGATCCTCCTGCCTCAGCCTCCCAAAGCACTGGAATGACAGGCAGGCACTGCAACACCCAGCTAGTAGCTTAAATAATAGTAATGTCACTTCATGTCAAACATTACCAATATCCCATCTCCTCTCAGCAAGGAGCTCAGCACTACCCTCAAGGCTAAAAACTTAATTCCCAAATCCTATCCTTATGGGTCTTTCTTGGTTCCAGGTACCCTTTCTGGTAGCAATTCTGTATCTTTCAGGGTCTAATCAGGAGACATAAGGCACATGGAAGTTTAAACAAAATTTCATATAATTACTAATTATAACACTATCAACATAGCAAAAGACTGGCTAGGAAAAAAACACTAAAAACACAATTTTCAGTTTTGCCATTGTGGCATCTCTGCACACACTGAAGCCTGGGATTACAAACTGTGCTACCATATCTGGGTTCTCTTTAATTTTTTATTCATTACTACTCAGTTCTGAATTTGAAACCAAGAGAATATGTGATTTGGGGTAGGGAAGGTACTGGGGCTTAAACCCTCACCCAATTTATGTGGTGCTGGGGAATCAAACTGCTAGATCTTGCGTTTGCTAGGCAAGCACTCTAACTGCTGTGAATTCCTTCAGCCCTTTGTTTGTTTGTTTGTTTGTTTGTTTGTTTGTTTGTTTGTTTAAATTAGGAGATAAGAGTCTCTCTGGGCCCAGGGGCACAGGCCTGAAATTCCAGCATTCTCAGAGGCTGAAGCAAAAGAACCACAGATTCAAACCCAGCCTGTGCTATTTTTGTGAGAATCTGTCTCAAAATTGAAATGAAAAGTGGACTGGGAATATAGCATAGTGAAAAGGCCCAGAGTTCTGTGCCGCACCTAGAGAGAGACAGACACAGACAGGGTCTTGCTAAACTACTAAACTGCCCACCCTGGGTTCAAATTTTCAGTTCACCTGCCTAAGCCTCCTAGAATTCTGGGATTATGCACACATACTACCACTCCTGGTTTAACCTGTGAAAGCTTTAATTCAAGCCTTCCTTTCCACAAGGCATTAGCAAAAGCCAAAGGAGAGAACTTCTGCCTGAAAAGAGTTCCACTCCCTATAAGAAGGCACAAGGGTCATCTAGGAACAGAAGGAGGAGACCTCACCTTTGCTGGTGCTCTGAAGTCCTCCAAGATCCCACAATCCTCCTGGCTTGCACTTCTGGTCTCTCTAACTCAACCATCAAAGCTTTCCATTAATCACACAGCAGTGTCCTGCTAACCTGGTGAAAGAGGTCCTGTTCCTGTTACTGGGGCTCACTGGAATAAATCCGGTTGGGGTGTCCACCATGTTGGTCCCCAGCTTGCACATAAAGCAGCCACTTACTCAGTCCATGGCTGGGCCATCCCAATCTGCAATGAGAAAAGTGGGATTTCAGAGGAGAAAGTGAAGGTAAAACATTATGTGTCTGGAAAGAGACCAAACTATGCCCCTATAGAGTCTTCACATGAAGATTAAGAATTTCAGTTCATTTAAGAACGTCAAAGAACAGGAAGCAGAGCCTGAGGAAACAGGAAGAGGAATTATCTAGTAACCCCCAGCTGTGGCAATTACAGACTGGATTGGAAGAGAAATTGGCTTGACACTGGAAAACAGTGGAATAGTGAAGTAGGAAAAAGTGACTCAGAAGTAAGTAGAAGAGAAAGTGGTGCATGGCGGGAGAAGACTACAGTGAGGAACAGGAGGAAGAAATCCATAAGGAGGTAAATATTTAAAAAATAAGTAAATAAAACAATTGTTTTAAAACTGAACAACAACAACAAAAAATCCATAAGGAGGGCCTTAGTTACTTATTCTTTCTGGGACAAAATACCTGACATCCACATCTTAAGGGAGGAAAAGTTTATTTTGCTCCCATTTTCAGAAGGTCTCACACCATCTGTGACCATTGAAGAGATTATGTCAACTTGAGACAATCAGGAACCACACTTGGCTTAGAGTTTGGGAACCATACCTAGATTGGGAATTGAGAACCGGCCTGGATTAGAGTGTGAGTGATTTGTGGGCCGGTCAATGACGGAAGAGCACCCACCCAGATGTGGGAGGTCCAACTAGAACTCCAAGGGTATAAAAGGAAGGAAGACGGAAGATTGTCACAGCTTCCTCCTCTGGGAAAGCTCTCGCGTTCGCAATTGTCTACGGACGCTGACTTGTTACGTGTCCAGATCTTCATCACAGATTCACTCCAGTCTCGACTTGCGCCTGTCTGCCCGTCACTGCTCTTCAGTCACCGGTCTTCAGGCTCCAGACTTCACCATTGTTCTTTGAACTACCAAGATCTACAGCAGACTGTCACCTCACCGGCTGTCCTGCAGTCCCGGACAGGAGATCTACTTCACGGCTGAGCAGCCATCTGGGACTCTCTCTATCCCTGGATTTGTAAGCCTTCCTAATAGATCCTTCTTGTTATAAAATCTGTAAATTCTGCCTTTGAAAGAACCCAAACTAATACGCCGTCCTTCATGAGTAGCTGGCAAAGGTGAAGGCAGAGAGCAGAGGCTGAAGAAGCTGAAGAGCTGTTTGCCGCATTGCAGACAGAAGCCAAGTGAAGTAGGAAGCAAATGATGAGGAGCCGGTCTAGGTCTGGAGACTCGGGCAAGGCTTGAGCTTTCCCAGGAAGAAACTGTAGCCATGTTTCTTCTTCCTGCCTTTACTCAGTTCAGGCTGCTAGTTGGGCCCCCCACACCCAGGGTGGGTGCTGCTCACTTACTGGCCCCCAAGTCAACAATACACACCTGAAAGCTCTGCCCTGGTCTGGTCGTCCCCTACCCGAATCTCAGCAAGCTGACACAATCCCTCCAGTTGAAGCCACAAGCATCTGCCCCTTCCAACCAGGCCCTGCCTCTCAACAGCAGCCAGTTCCACAGTCAACCCGCTGCATCCACATGCACGAGGCTTTGGCGGGACACTCCTGATCCAACCGATAATGAGGAGGAAAAAGCACAGCGGCATGGTAGGACGGGTCAGCAGGCACAGGAGAGGAAACAAAAGGAGATGGAGGTCGGGAGGTGAAGGACGGGGCCATTCCGGGGAGGAGTCAGAAACAGGCTGAGTATGAAGAGCACGCCCACAACAAAGATGGGGTGGATCCTCACCTGAAGCTGGTCTTAATTCAAAAGAAGTACAGAGTGACAGTTCAGGAATGCCAGGCTGAAGCCCTGCGGCAGAAATAACTGGAGCAGGAGACCAAACATATCGCGGAGGGGAGGTGGAAGTACACGTTCAAGATTGAAGCAGAGACCACAAAAGAGCTGGAGGGGAACAGGGGGTCCCTGGCCGCCCTGGCTGTGCTCAGTACTGGCGATGAAAACAACAAGGAGTATGAGGCCCAGAAAGTTCAGAGCTAAAGAGAATCAAGAGTGACAAGGAAGACCAAGGCCCTTGACAAGAAGAAAACAAATTGAATGCATGTGAAACTGCACAGAGGAAGAGAGGAGAGCTGCGCTTTAGGCAAATAGCGAAATCATCACCCTCAAAGCTGTTAAGGGCAAACACAAGTTTTTGGAGAAGTGTTACCACTGGGTGCCTTCTTTATGGATGGAGATGAAGATGTATACAAGCAAGATTTCAGTGCTCCTACCCTGGAGGAGCATTTCAGCAAAACCATTCTCCCCAAAGTCATGCAGGTCAAGAAGTCTGGACAATCTGGGCACACCAACTACACTCACCGTGTGGACCAAGACATTGCCACCTTCAGTTCAGAGTGGGGCCAGGAGAGTGCCCAGAACACAAACTTCTTTAAGCAGAAGACAGTGGGAGTACAAAAATGTATTTGAGTGACCTTCTGCCAAGAAGTGGAACACTACCTAGCATTCTACTACTACTGTGGGACAGAGAGGCACATCTCAGCATCTGCCCCTTGATTTTCTTTTTCTATTGTTTCATAGTCCCTGTATCCAGCCTGTCGGATTCACTGTCACCCTTACGTCACTGGTTAGCCTAGTCTTCGAAGGAGCTTTGTGAAATTGGGGCTCATGTGAGAAGTTCATGCACAAAGAAAGCATGATCCAGGCTTACTTCTGACTAAAACCATTTCTGGGAAATCTTAGGTTTCTTCATTAAAGCTTTCTGTATTTATAAATAAATAAAGAGAACATTAAAGAATATAGGACTAGGAGTTATATTTTTATATAAGGAGCAGCCACTATTCCAAGACTGAGATAAAGTGTCCCAAGGAGGGGCCCCATTTCTGGGACTGAGATACTAGTTTCCTTGGAGAGGGCAAGTCATGAGTAATGAAATGGTAGGGAAGTCATCATTTTTCATTTTTTAATTAATTAAAAATTTTTGAAACAGGCTCTCAGTCTACAGTCCAGGCTGGTCCTGAACTCACAACTATCTCCTAGCTCAGACTTCCAAGTGCTGAGATGACAGGCAGGAGCCGCCATACCCAATTTACATGGTGCTGGGGGATCAAACTCGGAGCCTTGAGCTTGACAGATCGGTGCTCTAACTGCTGTGCTATTCTTCCAGCTGAGAAGTGAGCTGACTGCTAAAGTGAGGAACATGCTAGAAATCAGCCTCTAGAATTTGCTGGAAATCTGCCACGTACAGTGCTTGACGACACTGTAATGTATGCCTCACTGGAAGCTCTTCCTTACACAACCACCTGGACAGGTGCTGAGCAGCTGGGCAGGGGCAGCTACCAAGGCCTGTGCGCTGCAGGAGCCTGTCCTGGAGGAGCTCCTAGGCCCACACCTAGCGGGGTAAGCCCCCTTGCTCTTGCAGTGACTCTGCAGCACCCTCTACTGATGATGTCTGCTAATCCGCTAGCATAGGAAACTTTTCATTACAGGGGATAGAACCCAGGGCCTTTACATGGAGCTCCAGCCCCAGCCTATTTTTATTTTTTATTTTGAGAAAGACTTCCACTATGTCACTAACTTGCTTGGGCTGGGCTCAAAATTATGATCCTCCTGTTTGCACGTTTCTTTGACTTTCACAGGTGCTCACAGATAAGAGTTTGCGTTGAGTCTCAGAGGAGACACTGTACTTGGACTTTTCTGGCCCTGTTAAGTTTTTGGCACATCTTAGAGAAGGACTACTTGCATTTTCATGAGAAGATGCACACAAATCTTTTGGGGGGCTGAGGCAGAATGCTATGGCTTGGATCTGGAATGTCCCCTCAAAGGCCTCATATATTTGAATGCAGTAGGATAGCTATGGAACCATGTACTGTTGGGAGGTGGGGCCTGGCTGGAAAGGGTGGGTGTTTGGGATTGAGCTGGAGGGATTATGTCAACTTGTTAAGATTGGGGGCAACCAGTGCAGAGCTCTCAGGTGTATGTCATTGATTTGTGAGCCAGGAAGTAGGGAAAGTCACCTAGCCTGGGCTGGAGGGACCCAACTGGCAGCTTGAACTAAACAATGAAGAACAGACATTATTACAGCTTTTCATGGGAGTTCTGTGGCCCTAGCTTTAGTCTTCGAACATTCACTCATTCCTGCCTGACTTGATTTTCTATCTGCCGTGTCATGAATAGGTTTTCTCCAACTAGACCTCTGCCATGTGTTTCCACCATTGCAGGCTGCCTATGAATAGACTGTGTGAGACCCGCTGAAACTGTAAACAAAAATAAATCTTTCCTCTCTTGAGTTGTGGATGTCTATTACTCTGTCCCAGCAATGAATAAATAACTAAGACACCCAGAAATCAGGAAAAAAGACAAGGGTGTCCACTCGCACCATTTTTAGTCAAACATAGTGCTAAAAATCTTAGCCAGAGCAATCAGGCAAGAGAATGGAATAAAGAAAATACACATAGAAAGTAAGTCAAATCATCCTTTTTTGTTGGAGATGGGATTTTTTAAGTAGAAGACCCCAAAAACTCGACCAGAAGACTCTTAGAACTCATAAATTCAGACAGCCAGGCTGCAAGATGTAAAGTCAGTACACAAAAACCAATAGCATTCCTCTACAACAACAATGAAAACACAGAGAAAGAGAACAGAAAAACAATCTCAATTGCAATAGCCTCTAAGAAAATTAAATATCTATGAATTAACTTAAAGAATCAAGAGAAAAACCTCTATACTGAAAACTGTAGTACTCTGAAAAAAAGAAATTAAAGAAATATTAGGAAATGGAAAGACATCTCCTCCCTGCTCCTGGAGAAACCGAGCCAACATTGTGAAAATGACCATACAACTAAAACTGATATACAGATTCAACTCAATCCCAATCAAGGTATCAACATTTTCCACAGAACTGGAAAAAAATGATCTAAAAATTTATATGGAACCCCAAGAGGTCCAGAATAGCCAAAACAATCCTAAGCAACAAAACAAAAGCAGGAGGCACCACAATACCTGATATCAAGTTATATTACAAAGCAACAATGACTTGACTTGAGAGAGAGAGAGAGAAAGAGAGAGAGAGAGAGAGAGAAACATACTATTGGCACAAAAACAGACAGGTGGGTCAATGGAAGAGAACTGAGCATGTTATCTTTGGGATCAGCCATCTGATCTTTGACAAAGGGGCCAAAAACACAGACTGGACTAAAGATACCCTTTTAAACAAATGATGCTGGGAAAACAGGTAGCCACGTGCAGAAAAATGAAACCAGACCCACACCTTTCATCATGTACCAAAATTCAATCAAAATGAATTAAAGACTTAGGCAAAACTCTTGAAGGCATAGGTGTAGGCAAGGACTTTCTCAATAAAACACCCAACACACATAAGATGACACCAAGAATCAACAAATGAGATTATATCAAATTTAAAAGCTTCTGCACAGCAAAGGAAACAGTCAAAAGTGTGAATTCACAGAATAGGAAAAAAAGTTTTGCCAGCTACTCCTCAGACAGAGGACTACTGTCAAGAATATACAAAGTTATGCTGGGCGTGGTGGCACATGTTTAAAATCTCACCACTCGAGAGGCTGAATCAAGAGGACTATCATGAGTTTGAGGCCAGCCTGGGATACAAAGTGAGTTCAAGTCCAGCCTGGACTAATAGTAAGAGCTGGTCTCAAACAAAACAAAACAAAAAATCTGAAAAAAAAATTAGACATCCCCAAAATAAATGACCCAATCAAAAAATGGAAAACTGAAATGAATTGACAGTTCTCAGAAGTCCTAATGGCTAATAAATGCATGACAGAATGTGGGTCATTTTTAGCCATCAGAGAAATGTAAATCAAAACTGAGGTTCTCTCTAACTCCAGTAGGAATGACTGGTATTAAGAACTCAAAAAACAACAAATGCTGACAAGCGTTGGGTAAAAGGAACCCTCCTACATTGCTGGTGGGACTGAAACCTGGAGATTTTGGACCCATCGCATGCATCGTAGGCCCATTATGCATTGCGCCCTCCCTCCTCACGGCCCAGCCTCCACCAGAGCCCAGCCAAAGCTCCCACCGCTCTCTCCACAGGGTGGTGGTGTGTCTGTGGCCTTCATTTCCCCCAGCTGATGCCAGATTTCAGCCTTCCTTACACCACAGGCCGCGCACAGCTCCTGGCAGGAGGCCTTGCAACATGGCAGACTGCTGAGTGAGTCAGTGTGGCTCTACCATGGCCTGACTTCAGGTTCCATTCAAGCAGTTTGGGTGTGGGAAACCAGACAGGAGAGAGTAGACCCGCCTGGCCCACTTGGCAGGCTGATGACCCAAGCTGTTTAAAGTGAGTACGAATACCACGCTTTTAATTTTCCACGTCTACTTTTGCTTTCAGGGTCCTTGGCACGAACCAAATTCACGTCTCCTGGAGAACACTCACACACTCTCCCACCTGTGCTAGATGTGGCTTTCTCCAACTCAAGTCTTAAATATCCCTCCTGAAATCACCTCCCTCCACTCGTAGATGCAGCAAACCTAGCCCTCAGTAAGCCAGGCTAGCAGCCTGGATGAGAGGGGGTCGCTGGGAGGAACTGTGGTCAACTGAGAGGCGGTCACATTCAAAGGCTCTTAGACACTGTGCTGGTCAAATCAAATGCCTGAAGAAGGAAGCCCAGTTCAGTGACCAATGGCCAATGTGGGGTGTTTGATCTATATGCTACAGAACAGACTGCTTGTCGTGAGTGGCACAGCCTCTCCTAAGCTAGCCTCCAACCTGTCTTTCAAGTCCAGCCACTCCTACACATGTCTCTATACACCCTATTTATTGACTCACCTTCACAGCACTCTCCCTTTCACTTCATTTGCTTGTTCACTCTCTCCCCCATTTCCCCCACCCCCCGCACTCACCCAACCCTCTCACACCCTCCATAACACACTAATATATATTGATCACCTACTATGCACCATTCATTAAATAGGTGCTGAGAAAACAATGAACAAGCGGTGAGAATTTCTTTCTTCAGGTTAATCCAGCACTCTAGAAGGCAGGAGGATCACTTTTTTTTTTTTTTTTTTTTTTGAGACAGGGTATTGTTCTGTAGCCCAGGCTGGTCCTGAATTTACTATGGAGCCCAGGCTGGCCTTGTACACATGGCAATCCTCTTGCCTCAGCCTCCCGGGTGCTGGGATTACAGGTGTATGCCACCATGCCTGGGTTAGGTGGTGCTTGGAGAATCGAACATGGGTACTTAGCACTTAAGGTAGCACTTGCTAGACAAGAGCTTTAAACTTTAGCCATTCCTCCAGTCCCCAAGAGCACAAATCTAAGCCCCACATGGGTAATTTAGCAAGAGTGTGTCTCAAAATAAAAAATAAAACTAGGGTGAGGGATGTAAATCAGCGTGAAGGCCCTGGATTCAATTCTCAGTACTGGGGGGAAAAAGAAAAGTGAGAGTAAAACAAATAATATTTCTTCTTCCTTCTTTCCTTTCTACCTCTTCATCCTCCTTTCCATCAAAATGTTTTTTCTCTGAAAAAAGAAATCAAAGAGAATTTTAGAAAGTGGAAAAACATCCCCTGTTCCTGGGTAAGCAGAACCAACATTGTCAAAATGGCCATACTACCTAACCTGATATGCAGATTCAGTGCAATCCCAATCAAGATACCAGCAGCATTTTTTACAGAACTAGAAAAAAAGACCTGAAAATTTATATGGAATCACAGAAGGCCAAGAATAGCCAAAACAATTATAAGCAACAAAACAAAAGCGGGAGGCATCGCAATATCAGACATAAAATTATATTACACAGCAACGGTGATTTAAAAAAAAAAAGAAATGACAGGGTGTTGGCACAAAAACAGACAGGGGTATCAGTGGAATAGAACTGAGGATGTCGAAATATCTCTGAGTACCTTCAGCCATCTGAACCTTGACAAAGGGCCTAAAAACACACACTGGAGGAAAGCTAATCTCTTTAACAAATGGTGCTGGGAAAACTGGCTAACCACATGCAGAAGAATGAAACTAGAACCACAACTTTCACCATGCACCAAAATCAAATCAAAATGGATCAAAGACTTAGACATTAAAACAGAAACACTGAACTTGTTGGAAGAAAAAGTAGGCAAAAATCCTCAAAGACATAGGTGTAGGCAAGGATTTTCTTAATAAAATACCCAAAGCACAAGTGATAACACCAAGAATCGACAAATGGGACTATAGAAAATAAGAAGCTTCTGCACAACAAAGGAAGCAATCAACAGAGTGAAGAGAGCACCCACAAAAATGGGAAAAAATATTTGCCAGCTACTCCCCAGACAGAGGACTGTTACCAAGAGTATACAAAGAACTGAAAAAGAGTAGACCCTACAAAATAAAGGACCCAATCAAAAAATGGGAATCTGAAATGAATAAACAGTTCTCCAAAGAAGAAGTCTAAATGGCCAATACACACAGAAAGAATGTTCAACATCTTTAGCCATCAGAGAAATGCAAATTAAAACAACACTGAGGTTCCCTCTAATGCCAGTAAGAACAGCTGCTATTAAGAACTCAAAAAACAACAAATGTTGATGAGGCTATGAGGAAAAAGGACCCTCCTACATTGCTGGTGGGACTGCAAACTGGGACAACCACTGTGAAAAGCAGTGTGCAGATTCCTCAGAAAACTGAACATCGACAACCCATTTGACCCAGCTATACCTCTTCTGGGTATCTTCCTAAAAGAATTAAAGTCATCATGCTATGGTGATACATGCATAGCCGCGTTCATATCAGCACAACTGATAATAGCCAAATCTTGGAAGAAGCCAATATGCCTGAGTACAGGTGACTGGATAAAGAAGATGTAGTATATATAAACAATGCACTATTATTCCATCATTAAGAATGACAAATTTGGGTAATTTGTAAATAAATGAATGCATCTTGAGAACATTATGCTCAGAGAAATGAATCAGACCGAGAAAGTTAAATACCATATGGTTTCTCTAATATGAAAAACCAAGCCATAAAAAATGTAAAAGATAAGGAAAAAAGTAACAAGATGGACATTACGGAAAAGGAAAGAGAAAGGAGGGGTGAGAAGGTGGGGAAGAGAAAAGAAGATGCTATGTAAGTTAAAAAAAATTTTATAGAATTTAAAAAATGTGTTGTTTTGTTTTGTTTTATTTTGCTTTGGTTTTTTAGAGAGAGTCACACTCTGTAATCTTGGCTGGTCCTAAACTCACAGCAATCCTCCCACCTCAGCCTCCTGAGTGCTAGGATTACAGGTATGCACCTCCATGGCCAGTTTATGTAGTGCTGGGGAATCACACTCAGGACCTTGTGCTTAGCAGGCAAATAGTTCTAACTTCTAAGCCATTCCTCCAGCCCCTATACAGCTAATCTTTGGTCCTGGGGAATTGAATCTAGGGCCTTTGTTGTAGTTTAGATCTGGAATGTCCCTTAAACCCTCATATACCTATGGATACTGTGTACTGTTGGGAGACGAGGCTTGGCTGCAAGGGATGGATGCTTGGGGCTTGACCTGGAGGGGTGTGTGCTGGTTCTGCCCTTCCTCCCAGATTTGGCTCTGTCGTGCCATGCTGTGAGGATCTCTGTCTCCAGTTCCGGCCCCACCATATGGATCCACCCTTTTCCATTCTTCCACCAAATGGGACAGACTGAGCCCTTCTGAAAATGTGAGCTAAAAGAAATCTTTTCTCCCTTAAGTTGTGGATGTTGGATATTCTGTCCCAGCAATGAAAAAGTAACTAAGCCTTGCATGTGCTTTAACCACTGAGCCCCACAACCCCTCCTTTTTTCCCTTTTTAAAACTTTATAAAAAATAGGCTAGAAAAAAAACTAGACTGGTCATAAATATAGAAATAACTTTAAATTCACAAAAATTTATACATTGTGAATAAGTCACTAAGACACTACATCTGGTTATATAGAAAGTTAGTCCCAGAGCTAGGGCTGTAGCTCAGTGGTTAAAGCACTTGCCCAGCAAGTACAAGGCCCTGGGTTTGATTCCCCGGCACTACATAAACTGAACATGGTGGCTTACACCTGTAATCTCAGCACTCAAGAGGCTGAGACAGGAGAACTGCTGTGAGTTCAAGGCCAGCCTAGGCTACCAAGAGAGCTCAGGACCAGTCTAGACTACACAGTAAGATAATGTCTCAAAAAAAAAAAAAAATCAGTACCAGGGTGGTCAGGAGGCC
Source organism: Ctenodactylus gundi (assembly GCA_004027205.1). Classification (NCBI taxonomy): domain Eukaryota; kingdom Metazoa; phylum Chordata; class Mammalia; order Rodentia; family Ctenodactylidae; genus Ctenodactylus; species Ctenodactylus gundi. Next base: position 31,372 of record PVKB01002962.1, read on the forward strand.
CAGATCTATAATCCTCACACTCTGGAAAGTGAACCCATGAGGGTCAAAAGCACAACCTGGGCAGTTGAGTAGCTTAGCAAGACCACTACTAAGAAATGAAAGGGTGGTGGGGACGGATGGGATGTAGCACAATGTGAGAGGTCCAGGGCTTGATCCAGAAATGAAAAAAGTCCCTTTTGTACAGGGAACATGGGAACTGGCTGTTGATGAGGTAGTTTCTCCCTGTTAGGGACAAGGGTGTGGGCATGAAGGTAGAGGGACTGGGTTGTCTTTTTATTTTTAACCTGCCTTTCCTACCAAATATTTTGTGTGGGAGGCAGAGGGGATTGGGGATGTAGGCTCTTTGCACTGGCCTACATACCCAGCCCATTGTTTTAGTTTTGACTTTGAGACTGGGCTTTGATAAGTTGCTAAACTTCCCAGGCTGGGCTTGAATTGGCAATCCTCCTGCCTCAGCCCCCTATAATGCTGGAGTTATAAGCCTGTGCCACCAGCTTGGTCCAACTAAATATTTTTATCTGTAAAAAAAGAAAGAAAGAAAGAAAATCCATAGGAACTAAAGGAATAGCACAGTGATTAGAGCACTTTCCTAGCATGCCCAAGGTCCTGGGTTTGATTCCCCAGTACCACAAAAAACAGGCATGATGGCACATGACTGTAACCCCAGCACTTGGAAGACTGAGGCAGGAGGATTGTTGTGAGTTTGAAGTCAATTTGGACTACATAATGAGTTCAAGACAAGCTTGGACTACAAAGACCCATCTCCAAAAAAAAAAAAAAAAAAAAATGTATATATAGTCCAAGATTTTGCCCTCACAGAACTTATATTGTAGTCAAGAGACATGTATGTTGACCATTACCAGATCATGACATGCCTTATATAAGGAGAAGGACATAGTGAGATCTCTCTGTTAGCTTCCCACCATCCTGACAAAATACCAGAAAGAAACAATTTAAAAGGAGAAAATGTTTAATGGGCTCATGGTTTCGCAGGCTTAGCCCTTTGGGCCTGTGGCTGCAGTGTAGTATGACTGGAGCACACGATGGAAAAGATGCTCACCTCATGGCAGTCGGAATGTAAAGAGACCAAGTGACCTCACTTCCTCTGACCAGGCCCCACCTCCTAACAGTTTCACACCGCCCAGTGTGGGCATGGGCTGGCAGCCAAGTCTTTAAGCCAGAATCAAGAGACCACCAAATGCCAACTGGAGCAAGATAAGGTTCTTTATTCATGGCTGGGCTGCACCTGGTCTCTAAGCAAGAGAGCAGAGAGCAGCCACAAGCGAGCTTTGCAGAGGATTGATAAAGGCTTCCACAGAGAAAAATGATATCATTACATAGCAACCAATCACCATCACATAGTCACCAATCATAACTGGATAACTGAACATCAGTTGTAGGTGGGTTCTTACATCACTGTAGAATATCCTACCAGCTTTAGATTTGTCTTGGTGAGCCTGCCACTTTGTTTGAAATGTTCAATCATAAGTTGACTTTTTGCATCTATTTCTGGTAGGGGGTATGTGACCTTTAATGTGTATCTAACTCGAGCAGATGGTCACGTGTTTGGTGGAGGTTGAGGAGGGGGTCTTATCACAACACAAGGGACCCCTCTCAGCAAGCTAGTGAGGTTATAGAAGCGAGATAAGGCTGTTAGCAATTCTGAGAATTCCCCGGGTACAAGTTATCATGCAACACACAAAGGAAGTTACAAAGTTATACTAAGGCTAACTGAAAGAAACTTGGGGGTAGGGAAACTTACAAACCTCTATCTGGCTCAGACTGGCTTTTACAGCAGTTACTCAGCTTTAACATCACAACTAGTGAAATGTGAAGTTTTAACAGGCACCACAAAACGGAGTTGCTTTTGGCATATTAGCAGTCAGAGTGAGCCACACCATTGCAGTGGACACTCCAGATCCAAACTGTAGGAGGCTCCTTGCCCTGTCACAGAGAGCAAGGTGAGCGCAGACTCCCCCAAGGCCTGAGCATCTAGACAGAGGCTAAGAAGAAAAGCAAGCCGAGGTGAGGCTGAGAGGTAGGGGTGCAAACAGAAAGGGGTTTCCAGAAATGCCATGCGGCTGGAGAAAAGGAATATGAAGAGGGCTGATGCCATTGGAGCTGGGGCAAAAGCTCCTGGCTCTGGGGGTTCCAGCAGACCAGGCTCAGCCACCCCTCCCATAATACCAATCAAGGACACAGTGGTGAATCCCGGGCACTACAGAACCAAGGGAAGCCACTTTGGCCTTCATTTGGCTACTCCATTTGCCTTTAGACTGGAATCACATACTCCTTCACAAGGAGCTGTTCTAGAAACCAGTGTAAACAACCACGCGTTTTCCTTTCCCATGCCTTGACCATTACTTAGACATACTTGGCGTCAGACCTTATCTAAGGACGATAGGCACCGAAGAACACGTGGCCCAACTTTATCCTTCCGAACATTCTTTTCCCATGACTCCAAGGCTTATCTACAACTTCTTCAAGCTCAACAAACCCTTTGAAGGCCTTATTTTTCAGGGCATCAAAGCAAGGCACTCACTTCTTCCAGCCTGCACATTCCCTTAGGGCTGGAGGGATAGTACAATGGTTAAAGTGTTTGCCTAGCAAGCACAGTCCCTGAGTTTGATTCTCCAGCACCACCTAAATTGGGTGTGGTGGTGCATGCCTGTAATCCCAGAATTTGGGAAGCTGAGGCAAGATGATTGCTATGAGTTCAAGGCCAGCCTGGTCTCCATTAGTGAGCTCAGGACTAGCCTGAACTATGGAGTGAGACCCTGCCCAAAAAAAAAAAAAAAAAAAAAAAAAAAAAAAGGCCTGGAGGAATGGCTCAGCGGTTGAAGTGCTTGCCTAGCAAGTGTTAGTACCTGAGTTCAATTCCCCAGCACCACATAAGCTGGGCATGGTGGCACATGCCTGTAATCTCAGCACTCCTGAGGCAGGAGGATTGCCATGAGTCCAAGGCCAGCCTGGGCTACAGAGCAAGAATCTGTCTAAAAAACAAAAGAACAAAAACCAGTAATACCCCTACTGGTTCTTTACAGTATAACTATTAAATTTTGGCTCTTTTTTTTTTTTGAAGGTTGTTTTTCATTTCTGTTTTCGTGGTATTAGGAAGTAAACCTAGGACCTTTGCATTGAACTATATCTCCCCAGCCCTTTTTTAAATTCTTGATTTTGAGACAAGGTCTCACTGAGTTACTAAGTTGCGCAGGCTGGATTTGAATTTATATCCTTCTGCTTTAACTTTCCAGAGTACTGGGGTCACAGGCAGATGTAACTATGTCTAGCTTGAATACTACATAATAATAAATTTTATTTTTTTACTTATATTTATTGAGACTAGGTCTCACTCTGTAGTCCAGGCTGGTCCTGAAGTCACTAAGTAGCCCAGGATGGCCTCAAACTCACCGTAATCCTCCTGCGTTAGCCTCCCAAATATTGGATTTACAGGTGTGAGCCACCACACCCAGTGGTGCTGGAGAATCCAACTCAAGGTCTTGACCTTGCTAGGCAAGCTCCCTAAGCACTGTGCTATTTTTCCACTTCATATGATAACAAGTTTTAAAGAAAACTTTTGAAGACCACGTCCGTATGCAAGATGGGTACAGTGGACAAACATTATTTCTCTCTTTCCTAATAGTGTAGTTTTAAGATACGTGGGTGGAAGCAAAACTCCCCTCTGTGTTTTATTAAAAACACTCTCCTGCATCCCACTGAGGAAAGAAACCACCCAAATTTCTCTCTTCTGGTGGTATGTAGGCTACACGCGCCCCCCCCCCCCGCCAGGAGCCCCACCTCGGGTCCAAGAGTCCACAAGAAAAACGTAACCTCAAGTCTCCAACTGAGTCATAGAAATTTAACAAGATCTAATATTTGAGAAGTTGTCTTTTTTTTTTTTTTTTTGGCACTGAGGATCCAGCCTACACTCATAACTCTGAAATACAGCTCCATCCCATTTTTAATTTTTCTATTTTGAGATATGGTTTCACTAAGTTGCTGGGTTTGAACCTGCGATCCTTCTGTCTCAGCCTCTAGAATTACAGGCCTGTGCTACCGGGTCCAGCTGAGTGTTTTCATTTTATTTTGTTTTACCTTGTTTTAAATAGGAAACTATTGTTGTTGTTGTTGTTGTTGTTGTTGTTGTTGAGACAGGGCCTCACTCTGTGGTCTACACTGGTTCTGAACTCACTACGTAGCCCTTGCTGGCCTGGAATCCAGTTATCCTCCTGCCCTAGCCTCCCAAGGGCTGGAATTACAGGAGTGTGCTGCCACGCTTGGCTTCTGCTGTGCTGGGGAATCAACTCAGGTATTTCGCGCTTACTAGACTAACGCTTTAACTGCTGAGCTATTCCTCCAGACCCAGAAAATTATTTTCAATCTATTAAAAAGAAAACCCCAAGGGGGCAGCGGCAATTTCTGTGGGCTGTAATTATCAGTGCTAGGTAATACAACGAAGCAAAACACGGCCTTCTTCCCTCTGATTTCCCGAGAGCAGTGTTTAGAGAGACAGTAATTAGGTAATCAGACCTGGGAGCCACAGAGAGCTGGGGTGCCACCGGTGTCATGACTCCAGCTCCGCGGTGCGACATTCTGGGAAGAGGTATAGGTGGAACCTTTTTGTGCCGGATCTTACTCGGCCTGATCCTCTGCCTCTTGACCTAGTGGGGCAGTTTCTCCTATGGCCGCGGGGCGGCCGGGCCTTTGGCCACGCTGGCTCCAGCCAGCAAGAGGCTGCAAGTAACCTGTAGCACCTCAGGGCAGGGCGCCAGGACATCTGGAACAGCACGCGGATCTCGGCTCCAGGGAGGCAAAGCCTGGGGGCTCCTTCCGTCCCAGCCTTGCAGGACACCCCGCTCCGTTCCCATCTTCAGGGCTCTCTTAACACAACTAAGTCTTATTAAGTGTTAGTAATTAGTATTAAGACACTGCTTACCGAGAGAAGGGAGTTATGGAAAGGACAAAGAACGAATGCAAAATAATGTACGGTCTTTGGTGCTGAGATACTTTTAGTATTTGATGAATTTCCTTTTCAGTCTTTTGTTAATACGAGTGTGCTTTAAACTATGTGGCGCGCGCCCAGGATCCCAGCTCTCTGGGGGGCTGAGGCAGGGGAATTCCAGGTGAACCCTGGGTCGGTGATTTAACGTCTCTCTCTCTCTTTTTTTTCCCTTGAGACAGGGTATCACGCTGTAGTCCTGGCTGTTTCAGAACTTGCTATGTAGCAAAAGTTGGCCTCCAACTCCCTGCAGTCCTCCTACCTCAGCAGGAATTACAGACGTGTGTCACCATGCCCAGTTTTTGTGGTGCCGGGGAATCGAGCCCACAGACTCATGCTTGCTAGGTGACCACTTCGACGGTTGAGCTACACCCCCAACTCTGCGGTTTAATGACTTAGCAAAACCCTGTGTCAAATGTTTAACTAACTAAGCAAATAATACATAAATGTAAATAACAGCCAGGGATGTAGATAAGCGTGAAGGCCTTAGTACCATAAAATGAATAATTAAATAACGTCCTCCCACGTTAAACCACCCCCACTCTTGGGCGACTACATATGTATTGTGTTGCGTTGCTTTGTTTTGTCTCGCTCTGTAGTCCAGGTTGGACCTGAACTAACTATGGCGCCCAGGCTGGCCACAAACTCGCAGCAATCCGGCCTCGGCCTTCCACCACGCCTAGCTTACGCGGTGCTGGGGAATCGAACTCTGGAGCGTAAAGGCAAGCTCCTTAACAGCTGAACTCCATACCCCAGGTTTTCATTTCTGACCAACAGAAACCTTTTGCTGCGCCAGAGTGTGACAACTCACCTATTCTGGCCAGCAGCGGGTGTCAATCCTCACATCAGGAAAGGTGAGAAGGGCGCCCAGGGGCTAGCCATGTCCTATGAGGTCACAGGGCTCCGCCCCTTCGCGTGAGCCAATCGGAAGATGGGCGTGGCCGAGGCCCTCCCGCAGGGGGCGCGGCGGGCTAGCGGGCGTCTGGGCTTCCGGCGTCGGGGCGCTATGGACCCCGGCGCCCGGGAGGCCATTCCTCGCTCTCAGGATTTGGCTTTGCGGTCGTCACCTGAAGCGCTGCCGCCGGTCAGCTACGAAGAGGATATGTACGAGTGCCTCGATTATTACTACCTGCGCGACTTCCCGAGCTCCGGGGCCGGACGGAGCAAGGGCCGGACGCGGCGGGAGCAGGCCCTGCGCACCAACCGGCCGGTGGTGGGTGGCCACGAGCGCAAGATCGCGCAGAAACTCTTCAGTGGGCAGCGCAAGCGCCGCCAGCTCCAGCTGCAGCCCCGGCCGCGCACTCGCCTCGCCTAAGCACGGGTACGTGTGGGCCACCGGGACGCGGCCCCGAGGCCGCGGTGATCGGTGCGATCTACCGTAGCGAACCGCGGCTGCTCCGCCACGCTCCCAAGCTCCCACCGACCGCCGCTGAAGTGGTGTGTTTGGAGCTGCGTTTTGAGCTGGGCGCGGTGGTGCACACCTGTCATCTCTGCCCTCCGCCAGGCGACACAGAGGATCGCGAGTTTGAGCCCTGCTTTGTCAGTTTAGGGACTGAGCGAGATCGTGTCTCAAAATAAAACACAGGACCAGGGCCGCAGCTCAGCCGTTAAAAGTGCTTGCCCGGAGTTAAGAGTTCCCAGCCCCATACAAATGGGCGAGGTGGCGCGAGCCTGTAACCCCAGCAGACGGAGACTGTGAACTCAGGGAGGACGGCCCTGAGTTCGAGGCCAGCCTGTAGACAACAGTGAGTTAAGGACCAGCCTGGACTCCAGTGCAAGGTCCTATCTCAAAACAACAACACTGATAATATAAATAAATAGAAAAGAGGGGGAGGGAGACTAAGAATGCACCTCAGTGGGAAGGCCCTAGGTTTTAATCCCCAATACCGGAGGGATGGGACACATTGGAGTTATTTCAGTGTTCACAATAGAACTACAGAGAATGATTGACTTTTGTTTCTGTCTGATTTTCTGCAGGATACCGGAAGAATCTGTTGAAAGTATTTCCACTGACTCCAACAGTGTTTGTTCGGTCCTCCGTGTTGGTCAACAGAACTTTTCCACACCTCTTAGGTTTTACAGTTCAGTCTTTTCCTTAGTAACTGATTGATAGTTAAGTAAGTAACATCCAAGTGAATATGACTTTTTAGGGTTTTTCATTAAAAGAAAACAGTAAGCATGGCATTTTAACCCTTCTGGATTTTTTTCCCCTAGTTACTATGGTAACTCTTCAAGTCCACAGATATTTAGGTTATGTGTAAAGAAAAGGTCACAGTGAACAGGAGACGTAGGTCAGTGGTTAGGATGCTTGCCTAGTGAGTACAAGGGTCTGGGCTTGAATCCCCAGCAGCACATAAACTGGGATTGGCAAGAAGATTGCTTCATGTTTGAGGCCAGCTCAGCTACATAGTGAGTTCAGGACCAATCTGGACTACAGAATAAGATCTTGTCTCAAAAAAATAAAAAGATCACAAAGATAAATGGGGAACTCCAAAGATTTGTACACAGTTTCTACCCAAATGTTGAATCCACACTGAGGGTTTAAAATTATTATTAGGGGCTGGAGGAATAGCTCAGTGGTTAAAACACTTGCCTGGAAAGTACTAAATACCTGAGTTCAATTCCCCAGCACCACATAAACTGGGCATAGTGGTGCACACCTGTAATCCCAGCACTCAGGAGGCTGAAGTAGGAGGATTGCCCTGAGTTTGAGGCCAATCTGGGCTACATAGTGAGCTCAGAACCAGACTGGCCTTCAGAGCAAGACCCTGTCTAAAGAACATTATAAGAGAGGATATTAAACAGTGCATAGCTTCTCTGTACTTACTGATCTTACAACAGTCCTTTGAGGTAGACATAGTCCCAGTTTTGTATGTATACATTTATTTATTTTGAGACAGTCTTCTGTGTAGTCCAGACCATTCTTGACCTGCAGTCCTGCCTCCTGAGTGCTGGGATCACAGGTGCACATCACCATGTCTAGCTAGTCCTCATGTTAGAGAAGGGATTCTAAGGCACAGAGAGTTCAGGTAACTTTCCAGAGATCACACAGATAATTAGGCAGGCAACCAAGTAGCTGACCTTAGTACTGCACTGGGCGCATAGCTTAGCAGTTAGGGCATTTGCCTAGCAAGCTAAAGGCCTTGGGTTGTATTCCCCAGCACCACATAAACCAGGTATGCTAGTGCACATCTGTAACCCCAGCACACAGGAGGCTGAGGCAGGAGGACTGCTCCAAGTTTGAGACCAATCTGGACCACATAGTGAGTTCAAGAACAGCCTGGACTACAAAGCAAGATGCTGTCTCCAAAAAAAAAAATCAAAAAATAAACAAAAATAAACTCTAGTACTTGTATTCTTGTTGCTTAGCACAGCAGGAAATTCTTCATATTTTACCCAGAATTTTCATGTGGGGTATGCTCAACACATAACGCTACATGTGAATAACACTGTATTTTAACATTTTTTTGAAAATGGAAAAAATTATTCTTTTACTAGTGTGTATTTGTGATACCTACTAATAAAAATCAGCTTGAAGGGCTGGAGGAAAGGGGCACAGTGAAGATTCTGAGTTTGATTCCCCAGGACTACACAAGCTGGGCATGGTGGCGCATGCTTGTTATCCCAGCACTCAGGAGGCTAAGGCAGGAGGCTTGCCATGAGTCAGAGGCCAGCCTGGACCCCACAGTGAGTTCAGAACCAGCCTGACCTACAGAGTGAGACCCTGTCTTAAAAAAAAATCAGCTTGAGAAATTGGTGTATTTACATATCACATTTTGATCATTTTTATGAAAATGGAAAAAATTTACAGGAAACTTATTTTCATAAAGAAGATAATGATGTAACTCTTTTCCAAGTATTTTTTAAGCCAGACTCTATGTCACAGGCCTGTAATCCCAGCACCCTGGAAGACAGAGGTAGGAGAATTTGCAAGTTTGAGCCCAGCCTGGGAAATTTAGCAAGTTGGTGAGACCCTGCCTCGAAATTTACTTTATTTATTTATTTTTGAGACAGAATCTCACTGTGTAACCCAGGCTGGCTTCAAAAACACAGCAATCCTCTTGCCTCAGCCTTCTGAGGGCTGGGAATAAAGGTATGGGCTAACGTGCCTCGTTTATGTGGTGCTGGGAATTGAATGAGGGCCTTGCACTTGCTAGGCAAGTGCTGTAACTGCTGAGCTATGTCCCCAAACCCTCAAAATTAAAAAAAAAAGTGAAGATATATTTCACTGTGAAGGTCCTCAATCTTCCAATCTCCAGTACCACCAAATAAATAAGTAAAATTTTACCTAACAAGTTCAAGGCCCTGAGTTTGATTCCCCAGCACCACTTAAATTAGGCTACCTATAATCCTGGCACTTGGGAGGCTGAAGCAGAAGGAATGCTGTATGTTGGAGGCCAGCCTGGGCTAGATGGTGAGTTCAGGACCGTCTTGAACTCAGTGAGACCCTGTCTCTTTTTTGTTTGTTTTTGAGACAGGGTCTCGCTCTGTAGGTCAGGCTGATCCTGAACTCAGTATGGAGGCCAAGCTAGCCTTGGATTTGGCAGTCCTCCTGTCTCAGCCTCCCAAGTGCTGGGATTATAGTCGTGCACTACCATGCCCAGCTTTATATGGTGCTGGAGAATCGAACCCAGGGCCTTGTATTTGCTAGGTGAGCACTTTTAACTGCTGTGCCATTCCTCCAGCAGACACTCTGTTTCAAAAATAAAAAATCCCAGCACCACATAAAGTTGAGCGCGGTGGCACACACCTGTCATCCCAGCACTCAGGAAGCTGAGGCGGGCAGATTGTCCCGGGTCCAATGTCAGCTTGGACTATAGAACAAGACCCTGAAAAAAATAATTTTTTTTAAAAAAGGGGCTGGAGGAATGGCTCAGCAGTTAAAGCGCTTTCCTAGCAAGCTCTAAGTACCCTAGTTCGCGTTCCCAGCACCACATAAGCTGGGCATGGTGGTGCATGCCTGTAATCCCAGTACTCAGGAAGCTGAGACAAGAGGATTGCTGTGAGCCCAAGGCCAGCCTGGGCTCCGAAGTGAGTTCAGGACCAGTCTGGACCACAGAGTGAGGCCCTGTCTCAAAAAAATAAAATTTGGAAAAAAAATAACAAAAATAATAAAATGTTAAATCTAACTCAAGTTTTAAGAAGTATTTGAAAGTGCCCAAAACGAGCAGATATTGAAAAGCATTCACTTTCTCCAGCAGCATTTTCCTGTTAAGACAATGCTTGAGGACATGAGTTACCGTCCATTATATTATGCAGAATGTGGCGTACCGCATCATGTCCACGCAAATCCCGTGAATTCTATTGTTGAGATCCATTTTTATGGCAGTTCTCAAGTACACAAAAACCACAGCGAGATGAGCGGCCTGGGACCTAGTTCTCACCTCTGCCTGGCAGTTACCTCATTGATTTAACTGCATCTACCACTCATCAGAGCTGGTGTTTCATGGAAGGAAGCAGAAGGAAAAAGAGTGCGGCTGGCTAGCTTTCCCCTTTCTCCCTGGCCTGCGTTCAGTCAGGCCCTGCACCCGGTGTGAGTCCATATGCCACAAGGAGCCACCTGAAGTTGGACCCTGGCTTTGCTGCGTCACTGCTCTGGCCTCCAGCAGGCTGCTGAGAGGTAACTAGTGACACTTTCCACCAACCTGGTCTTCTCATTTGTGGAATGGGAATAATGTTATCTTGCCAGTTCATGAGGGTTAAAGACAACATATAGAACACATCTATGACAGTTAGCAGCCATGCACAACACAGGTGCTCAAGGCATGGTCACTTTTATTTTTGTGGAACTATATTCCTAGCCCCTTTATATTGTTTAGTTGAGACAGGGTCTCACGAAGTTGCCCATACTGGGCTCAAACTTGCCATCCTCCTGCCTTAGCCTCCGCCTGGGAATGCTAGGATTACAGGCTGGTGCCACCAGATCATGGTTGCTGTTTAAAAGAGAAAACTGGGCTGGAGGAAATGGTGCAGTGGTTAAAGTGCTTGCCTAGCAACCTCTTAAGTACCTGAGTTCGATTCCCCAGCACCACATAAAGCTGGGCATGGTGGCACACACCTGTAATCCCAGAACTCCGGAGGCGGAGACAGGAAGGTTGCCATGAGTCCAAGGCCAGCCTGGGCTCCATAGTGAGTTCAGGAGCATCCTGGGCTATAAAGCGAGACCCTATCTCAAAAAAATTAGACTTCTGGTCCCTCCACCAGGAGCCAGTGGGGCTGTAAGAGGTGGTGTCTCACAGCCACCTCCTGGCGGGGCACAATGTTGTCTCGTTTGTCCCCAGGTACCCAGGGTAAAGTTGACAGTAATGCTAACTCTGGCAAGCAAACTGAAGTGGAATGAAGGTCTCAAAGGGTCCCGGATGTCAGCCATCCCTTCCAACTCCACTCGGAGGGTTTTTGTAAGAGACAAGTTGCTTGTTAAAGAAGTTGCAGAACTTGAAGCTAATTTACCTTGTACATATAAAGTGCATTTTCCTGATCCAAACAAGCTACATCGCTTTCAACTAACTGTAATCCCACATGAGGGTTATTACCAGCTTGGAAAATTTCAGTTTGATACTGAAGTTCCTGGATGCATACAACATGGTGCCTCCCAAAGTGAAATGCTTGACCAGGATCTGGCACCCCAACATCACAGGGATAGGAGAAATATGTTTCTAAGTTTACTGAGAGAACATTCAATTGATGGCACTGGTTGGGCTCCCACGAGAACATTAAAGGATGTTGTTTGGGCATTAAAATCTTTATTTACTGATCTTTTGAATTTTGATGATCCACTGAATATCGAAGCTGCAGAACATTTGCAAGACAAGGAAGACTTTCAGAATAAGGTGGACGACTCCATCAAGCATTATGCCAGATGATAGGAGAAAACTGCTGGCCAGGGACTGTGTCACAACTTGTCTCTAACATGAAACAGCACGAGTCAGTCCTCCTCCCGTCCTCACGCTCCCTCTCAAGCGTTGTCTGCTTCCCTTGACATGTTTACTTTAGCTGCTGTGTTATTCCTCCGACCCCTGGTCAGTGGTTTCAACCAATTTAAGCTACCTCCAAGTTGTAGAAAGAATTCAGACAACCTTTACAATTGTGACCAGAGGTCAGAGGTGTTAGCTGTAGCCGAGCACATGGAAGTATACTGCTTAGCTATGTGATCTCTATAATTGGTAAGAGCAGGTAACTAAAAGTAAGTGAAGCTACAGAGTTGGTTCAGGCTCTCGCTTGGTTTTATTTGTAAAGGATTTATTTCTCTAAGAAGTTGGGTGAGGGGCTGGGGATGTAGCTAAATGGTATAGCATTGGCCTACCACGTATTGAGGCCCTGTGTTCAAATCTTCCCACCATTAAAAAATTGGGGGGCTAGGGCATCGCTCATCATTCTTGCCTAGCAAGTGCAAAGCCTCAGGTTCCCCAGCACCACATAAGACAAGTGTGTTGTTAGACACTTGTAATCTCATCACTCAAGAAACTGAGGCAGGAGGGGTGCCATGTGTTCAAGTCCTGCGTGGGCTACACAGTGAGTTCAAGGCTGGCCTACATTACAAAATGAGACCTTGCCTCAAAGAAAGGAAGGAAGGAAGAAAAGGAAAATCCAGTAGCCAGCTTTCCCTTTACTATATATTTTTTCTTTTTTTCTTTTTTGAGTCAGGATCTCACTCTGTAGTCAAGGCTAGTCCTGAACTCACTGTGTAGCACATGTTGGCCTTGAACTCATGGCAATCCTCCTGCCTCACTCTCCCAAGTGCTGGATTACAGGCATGCACCACCATGCCCAGCTTATCTGGTGCTGGGGAGTCAAACTCAGATATCTTTTGCTTACTAGGCAAGTGCTCTAACTGCTGTGCTATTCCTCTGACCCATTTCTGTTATTTTTAGAAGAATTTCTCATCAAGAATCATTAAAACACAGACGTTAGGTTCTTGGCAGCTAGCAGTTCTGTCTTCCTGAAAGGCTCTTACCCTTCATAAACACATGGCTTACTTCTCCATTTCTTCAAGGGCTCTGTTCAAATGCCTCTTTTCAAAGAATTCTGTCCTGTCTAATCTCTAACTCTGAATTTTTTTTATGGTAATAGGGATTGAATTTAGGGCCTTAACACTGAGCTGCATGCCAAGACCTCTTTTATTTTGAAATAAGGTCTTCCTAAGTCACTAAATTGCCCAGAGAGAGCTGATACTTGTGATCCTCCTGTCTCAGCCTTAGAGCCCTGGGATTACAGGCATGTACCACTAATCCCACTGATACTACTATTTCTTTTTCTTTCTTTCTTTTTTTAAGCAAGAAGGGGTTATGGAGGAAGCAAAGCTCTGGAGGAGAGGTTGGAGAGGTCGAGAGGGGTCTCAAGTGAGGATCCTGAGGGAATGAAGGATTTGAGCCCTTTATAAATCTTTTGCTCAGGTGGTTTCAAGCAGTCTCCTGTGGTGGGGGTTGTAGAGCAATGTGCATCCACTAATTAACTTAGGGCATCTAGAAGAAACTGTCTTAGCTGTTTCTCCTTTATTGGTCCTGAAGGGGCTGGGACCTTGACTCCACAAATGCTCTTAGTCCTACCTGCCTATCCTAACCTATTTCCCTATCTAATATTCCTCCCCTTTGAGACCACTCTATTTCTATAGGAGGACGGGGAGCACTGATCTATCTGGCTGCTTCGTGCTGAGAGTGGGTGACTTTGGGGTCAAGTGGTCTCCTTCAGAGGCTGACTATCCGGCCCATGGTAGAAGAGTTGTTTCACATGGGGTTCATGCAGAGCAACATCTGTAGCTGAATGGCCTGAGTTCCTTTTTTTTTTTTTTTTTTTTTGATGGCCTCAATTCTTATCTGCAGTCTTCCAAATCCTGGACAACAGCCCCCAAAATGTTCCCCTAGGGTCACGTGATGTCCAGGTTCAGGAACTCTCAATATGATTAAGAATAATCAGTTGGAGTTCACATGAAAGATTTAAAACAAGAAGGGGTTTATTGAAAAATAAAAGCTCTTGGGGATGGAGGAATAGCACAGAGGGTAAAGCACTAGCAAGCTCAAGGCTCTGAGTTCAATTCCCCAGCAATGTATCAAGCTGGAGGTGGTGGCACACACCTGTAATCCCAGCACTCGGGAGAATGAGGCACAAGATTGCTGTGAGTCCAAGGCCAGGCTGGGCTCTATAGAGAGTTCAGGACAAGCCTGGACTGCAGAGCAAGACCCTGGGGTGGGGGGGAGGAAAAAAAGCTCTAGAGGAGAAGTCAAGAGGGGATCTTGAGTGAAGGTCCCTACTGCTGTTTCTCAATGTCCCACCACTTTACACATGTAGACCTTTTTGTCCCCTATCCTAGAAATTTAAACTCCATGAAAGTTGGAATCTTGTTTTATTTTATTTTGGCATCTCCAGGCCCTAGAAGGCTAGTCAGTAAATTTTCGTTGAATTACCATGGTGTGGATATTGTGATGTTCCTGTGCTGTAACTTCTGGGCTGAACTTCTCCACTGCTCCCTCATACACAGCTTGGCTTAAAGTTTGACTGTGGCTTACAGACAGCTATTCTTTCTTTCCTTCCCAGCCATAGTAACCTAACTTCTCCAGCCCCAGTACAGCAATGTTCCAGGCCTGGGCAGTTAGCCAACTGACGACAACTCTGACCTCTTCCTTGGGGAGGGGGGAACATATTCCTTTAACACATTGCCCATCTGCTCTCTTGACCTATTGGGCAACTCCACTTTGTCCTTTTCTGCCTAATCCCCAACCCACACACCAGCTAAATGTCTAGTCCCTGACTTTGTGCTGGCTAAGCCACCCACAATAAATAACACCCATGTTCACACCACCATCACTCTCTTTTTTTTTTTTTTTTTTTTTTTTTGCACAGAGGCTGTTTCTTTATTCCACTACTGAAAAGAACTAATAAAAAATAATCACTTAGCTTTTAAGCAGAAAACTTCCATTTACAGTATTTTACCCTTACCCCTTGACACCCCTTGTTATCTAACAAAATAGTTGGAATACATTTCTATCTCTTCCCTTAATAATTTCATGCATTGACTTCCAGTCAAGATGGCGGCCGAGTAACAGAGCTGCACAATGTCTCCTTGTGGACCCACTTAAAAAGTTGAGAATTTAGTCAAAAAACACCTGTTCAATGTAGCTAAGACAAGGAGGAGCACCCCAATAACTGAAAGAAGGCAAAGGGAAAATCAGAAATCCCAAAGGAACATTGGAAGTGGAGGGAAAAAAAAAAAACCAGCAGCCTAGTAAACTACAACAAGTGAGCTGCAAATGGCTGGAAGCTGCAGGCATCTGCAGACAGAGAGGAAAGCTTGCATGGAGCCCAGAATATCTGATGGAGCTAGGAGAGAAAGTAGCACCCCAACAACTTAAAGAAGGCCACAGGAAGGTCAGAAATCCTGAAGACATATCGGAAGTGGAGAAAAACAGCAGCCACTGGGCATAGCTGATGTTATCCAAGGACTACAGACAAAGGAAACCAGAGTCCAGAACCTCAGATTGAGGTAAGTGCTGATCCCAGAGAAGTGGGAATTGTCAGTAGCTGGTGGCCCCAGCCTCCAAAAAAATGAACCTGCAGGTAGTGCACACTACAAACGCAATGTGAGCTCCTCCTAGAAAAGGCCTCCTGGAGCCCAGATCAGAAGCAGTGCTTGGCAGCCATAATAGGCAATGGCGTAAGCAGGAACCATTAAAAAAAAAAAAAAAAAAGAGCCTGAGACTGAACTGATTAGAGTAAAAAAAAAATAAAATAAAATAAAACCTCAGAAGAGCACACCAGAGCTTTTGGCTTTTGGGGTCACTCTTAAGCAGTGCCTATGAAGAAACTGGCACAAGAAGCAGTTGCAGAGAGAAGAGATAGGCTGCCGACCTCCTGAACAGCTCAGTTTAGTGGGAGGGCCTCCAAGGGTGGAAAGCCCCACGGGAGAGAGAAGACAGGACAGGCAGGAGAGCTTTGCTGAGAGGGCTGGGATGAATAAGACACCTCAGAGGCCATGTGACTGCTAGGTTCACCCTCACTGACTACACCCAGCACAGAACTCAAAGGAATTGCTGCTCCCCTTCCCCACACCATCACAGCTGTTCAAAGAAGCTTCTTGCTAGGCCTTTAAAGTGAAATCTTTCAACATCAGAAACATGGGAAGAAGACAAAGCAACAGGACAACCTACAGAGATGCCCCAGGCCCCAGAAATGAATGTCATGAGCCCTGAAATAGTGGAACTCATAGGGAAGGAAGTCAAAAAGCAAATAAACGACCAGAGAGATTGGCCTATATCAACAACTCAAATAGCAATCAGTGCTGGAGAGGCTGTGGGGGAGAAAGGAACCCTCCTGCACTGCTGGTGGGAATGTAAATTCATACAACTGCTATGGAAAGTAGTATGGAGGTTTCTCAAAAGATTGGAAATAAATATCCCCTCTGATCCTGTGATACCTCTCCTGGGAATATTCCCCAAAGAGTTAAAAACAATACATAACAGAGATACATGTACACCCATATTCATTGCAGCACAACTAACAACAGCTAAAATATGGAAGACACCAAAATACCCATCAACAAACCAATGGATACACAAACTGTGGTATTTATATGCAATGGAATACTATGCATCTATAAAGTCTAACAGCTTGGAGGCCTTTGTAAGCAAATGGAGGAAACTTGAAACCATCGTACTTAGTGAAGTGAGTCAGGAGCAGAAGGTGAAATATCAAATGGTTTCTCTGATATGAGAAACCCAGATCCCAGATCACAATTATCTCACAGAACTTAAAGTGAAAAATAAAGGGAATGGGGGTAGGGGGTGGTTGTGGGAGTGGATAGGGGGTGGATCAAAAGGAAAGTGGGAAAAGTCTTATTACATTTTTTTTGAGACAGCGTCTTGCTTTGTGATCCAGGCTGGTCCTGAATTCACTTCAGAGCCCAGGCTGGCCTTGAACTCACGGCAATCCTTCTGTCTCAGCCTCCCTACTGCTGGGATTACAGGCGTGCACCACCACGCTCAGCTTATGTGGTGCTGGGGAATCGAACTAGGCTTGCTAGGCAAGCACTTTTAACTGCTGAGCCATTCCTCCAGCCCCAAGGTCTTGTTACCTTGACTAGACATGTATGTGCACAAAATGCCCAAAACCAATGCAAACTTTAAATTATGCACTTATACATATCAATAAAATGGGGAATAAAATGGGGGGGGGGAGTAAATAAATGAGTCAAACAACCAGTTCAAACAAGCTATCCTCAAAGAAATGCAAGCATTGACCCGCAGGCATAAAGAGGAACTTACTAATCAAATAGTGGCCCTAATGGAGACAAAGCTCACTGAGCATTGAAGCCACAAATAAAAAGTTAGCTGAGGTGAATAAGGGAATGCAAGATACGAAGGAACATTTTGATAGAGAAGTAGAAAAATCTGAAAATAAATTTAACTGAAATTCAAGATAAGAAAAATATATATGTGAAAGCAGGGAAAGATGACTTGAATATTCTGAAGACAGAATTTCAGACCTTGAAGAAAAGGCTGAGGAAACAAATGCTTTAACTAGGCACAACTCCAAAATTAGAAAAGAGCAAAGTAGCTGGATACAACAGCTGATGGATGATTCAAAGAGAACCAATTTCAAAATTATGGGTGTAGGAGAAAGAGCAGAAGACAGCACCAAATGTATAAAAAATTTACTCACTGAAATAATACAAGAAAAATTTCCTAATCTAGAAAAAGAAATTAATTTTCAGGTACAAGATGCTTATAGAACAGCAAATAACCTCAACCAGCAATGAGACTTGCCATGACATATCATAATCAAAACCTCAGAAATACAACACAAAGAGAGAATATCAAAAGCACCAAGAGAAAAACAGACATTCTACCAAGGCAAATCCATTTGAATCACTGCAGATTTCCCAATGCAAGTTTTAAAGTCTAGGAAAGCCTGGAGCAAGATCTTTCAAGCTTTAAAAGATAGCAAGTGTCAACCCAGGCTGTTGTATCCAGCAAAATTATCTCTGAAAATTGAAGGAAAAGGAAAAATTCTTCATGATCAAGAATTCTTAAAGAAATTTGCTACTGCTAGCCCAGTACTGCAGAAAATACTTGAAAGAATCTTTGAGAGAAGCAGAGAGACAAGCAGCACCATAGCACATGGAGGAAAGGACACACCTAAAGAGAAAGTGTAACAGCAACAACAACAAAAAAATAGATTGGTATTTGAATTGATTGATATTTTTCTAAAACACTACCCTCTCATAAAATCTGTGAATCTTCCCCCATAATTATTATTTTTAATAGTATATAAGTTTGCAATACATAATTCTATTCAACATGGGGAATTGGTATAAAATCTTTAAAACATGTATGCATAAAGTGAGGGATAGGTAGGTAAAATGATAAACCAGATCTGGTAAAATGTTAGTAATTAGTGAAATCTGAGTAAATAATTTACGAAAGTTAAAATAATCTGATAGAACTAAGCATACCATTCTATTGCTTTAAGTTTAGTATACTTATGTGATACAGATTTAAGTTCATTTATTGTAGCAATTCAATATAGACTTGAGCTCATTTAATGTGGCGATTCACTCATTTGGTCTTTGATGTGAGTTTATCCTGAGAAAACTGAATGTCTTTTAAATGCACAAACTTTTACCCCTCAGTACCCAGCTAAGGAATTTGAAATTTATTTTCTCTTTTTCTTTCTCACATTTTCTAGCCTTATGAATTTCATTATTATTGTTCTCTTCTTATGTAGAATGGTAGGTGAAGCCACATTAAAGAATCTCAACAAAGATACAGTAAGATACAGAAAAAAAAGAACTTTTGGCACATCACCCCAATAAAGGGCTCTGTTGGACTCAGAGAAAAAGCATCAAGATATAGCCACTGCAGCCCATCCTAGGGGTGGGAAACTGGGCTAACAAGTGGTAATTTGAGTGGTAAAGTTAGTCAGATGCAGAAGATTAAATATGTTAAATATCGCCTGGTTTCTCTTATTTGGGAAACCCAGAACACAGGCATTCTATAGAACCAAATGACTGATAGTTGGAGTTATAGGGAGACAGGATTTGGGAGGGCCAAAATGGGGAGGGAAAGGGATTGTAACATTGATGGGAAATGTAACGTGCACAAAATACTCAAGTTCATTGTAAACATTATGTATTGCACATATATATTAATAAAAATGATGGGAAAATAATTTCATGTATTAACATCCTCTTCACTCACGCCTACACCCACCCCACCACCCTCACCAAAAACAGGAACGAATGTGCGCACACACACACAACAAAAGGAAAAATAAAAAGCGACAGAAATCTCAGCTGTAGTTCTATCCCTTTATTAAAAATTTACTCTGTAAATTGGAATGAGGTCCAATTTGGAATTTATGATTGCACACGGAGATTATTAGCGCATCGGGTTCCAAGCCAATGGGAAGCCGGGAGGAGGGGCTTGGCACTAAAAGCTTTAGTTACAGCTGCTGATTGGCTGCAGCCAAGTCTGCGAAAGGATACAGAAGTGCCTGGTGGTATTGGGGTCGGCCCTAGCTGCAGCTAGAGAAACTCACTGTGAGGGCAAGAGGCCTGTTTTACTTCCGGGTCTCTCCAGTTCTTGCATGCTCTTTAGGAGTCAGCATGAGAGGAACTCTGCCATTACCAGCTCCCTTCTTGCAGAGAAGTGAACGAAAACATACATTTATTCATGCCAGTCTGCTCCATGCAGGCTTCTGGCTTCCTACCTTGCAACACTTTAATTGCACCACCTCCTCGGTGTCGATTCCGCCCACGGAGTGTTCTGGCGGCGGAGTCTTCGGCTCTGCATGGTCGGAAAGGGACGAAGAGGTAGAGACTGCTTTCCCGAGCTGGGGAGAGCGCTCGTGAACTGCAGCCAGCTGCTTCAAGGGGAGGGAAGGGAAAAAAAGAGGCTTCCCGGGAGGCGGCGAGAAACTTGCCTTGGAAGAAGCTCCAACTGCAGCGTTCAAGAAAGCTGTCTCCGCGCTTGCTCCGGCTACCGATCCCGGGCGCGCTGCCGCGCGGTGAGCCGGAGCGAGACTCCAGCTCCGCCGGGGAGGCGCGGTCCTCCGTGTAGGCATCTTTGAGGGGCTCCCCCCCCCCCGGGAAGCTGGGTGGGCTTGGCGATCGCGCCGCGCGGGGCTGAACGCGCGTGGGCGCCCGCCGAGCCGGGGCGATGGTGCAGCAAACCAGTAACGCGGAGAGCGCGGAAGCGCTGCCAGCCGGCGAGGGCTCGGACTCAGGCGCCGGCCTGGAGCTGGGCATCGCATCGTCGCCCACGCCCGGCTCCACCGCGTCCACGGGCGACCCGAGCTGGTGCAAGACGCCCCGTGGCCACAGCAAGAGGCCAGTGAACGCGTTCGTGGTGTGGTCGCCGGTGCCGCGGCGCAAGATCATGGAGAAGTCGCCTAATGGGCACAACGTCAAGATCTCCGGGTGGCTGGGCGCACGCTGGAATCTGCTCGTTCGTCCGGAGGCGGAGCGGCTGCGGCTCAAGCACTTGGCCGACTACCCCGACTACAAGTACCGGCCCCGGAAGAAGATGAAGTCAGGCACCGCCAACCCGGGCTCCGAGGAGAAGGGCGACAGGGTTAGCGGCGGCGGCGGCGGGAGCAGCCACGCTGGGGGCGGCAGCAACTCTAAACTCGCGCCCAAGACCTGCGGTTCCTAAGTGGCGGGCGGCGGCAGCTTGGTTAGAGAACCGCTCCTCAAGCCGGTCCTGGCCGGTGGCGGCGGGAAAGGTGCGGTTCCCGCCCCTGGGTCCTTCGCCACCGAGCAGGTGGATGCCGCCACCCTGCTGCTCCCGGGCACCGCGGCCACCCGCAATCACCACGCGCTGTACAAGGCGTGTGACAATGCCATAAAAATCCAACTTACAGGTAATTTTGTAACTTGTAATTTTCTAATTTTCTGTAACCACGCATGGATGGTAGCTTTCTGTAACCAGGTTGTGAAATGATCGAACTCAACCGCTAATACACTAGAGTGAGTCCCTTTGGTGGTGATTATGTGCTGTTCAGGTTTTGCGTTTGCCCTGTGCGTTAGATAGTTCTCTGAGGGTTTATCTTGGGATGCCTTGCAAAGAATTCCAAGAACCAATTAACTACATTTTTGGTTTCTCTAACCTTGCTCGTGTGCTTATCCAGATGTCTCTGGAGTCTTATAAGGGCAGAGGCTTAACTTCATCTTCGCCCTCCCTTGACTACAGACCCGTAACAACCTGCTAGAGTCACGTATTTCACACCAGGAATAGCCCACCAAAAGTCAAGGTGATGGTACAGCTCAGACTGCTAGTATGCCAGAGTCACTCCATTTTGTGGTGCTTAGTAAAACCTCGTTATTTTATAATTGTGCTATTAAAAGTGCATGTCTGCTGTAAAAACTTGAGCAAGCTAGTTTCCTAACTTTTGAGACCAACCCCCAAGTCATTTTTTGTTAGTCGTAGGATAAATTTGTGACTGCAGAGTGCTTTGTGAGATACAGCTGTCCTTGTAGTGTGATAAGACGCCTGCCCTGTGCCTGAGCTGGACATGTGACCTGGACATGTGACCATCTGCTAGAAGATGGGTACATGTTAAAAGTCTCCCGAGAGTAGCCAATGGAAGTTAACTTAAAATTTGCCAGTTTTAAATAATGCAGCCAGCTCTTCTAGACAAATCCACATCTGATGGGACGCTTTATTATGTGGTAAGAACCCATCAAACATTGTCTAGTTACGATTGCTTGCTATGTAATGATGTCACATTCCTCTGCTAAAACCTTTATTAACCCTGAGACTTACTCGGGGGGCTGTTCTCTGTGTGTTCACATGGAGCCCAGAAGCAGCCTGGGTGTGAATAAAGATACCTTACCTTGCTCTAATTGCCATTTTGTGGTTTCTTTATTTAGGTCTACAGTAGTCAAAAGTAGCCTGCCAGGGGCTGGAAGAATGACTCAGTGGTTAAAGCACTTGCCTAGCAGACTGGGAGTCAAGCACTAAGAACTTGAGTTTGATTCCCCAGCACCACATAAGACTGGTGTGGTGGCGCACTCCTGTAATCCCAGCACTTGGGAGGCTGAGACAGAAGAACTTCAGTGAGTCCAAGGCCAGCCTGGGCTCCATCAGTGAGTGCAGGACCAGCCTGGGCTACAGAGCAAGACGCTGTCTCAAAAAAAAATAAAAATAAAAAAAGTAGCCTACCAAGGGTAATGGCTAAACATAAGATTATAACTGGTTGCTTTGTAATAACACAATAGCCCGCCAAGAACAACGGCTGGGTGCTGGGTTATGATTGATCGCTATGTAAAGATGTATGTAATGATGTAAAACCCTCTATATAAACTTTGTGTAAAGCTTGCTCATGGCTGCTCTCTAGAAACTCAATCAGAGTCCAGGGACAACCTGGCTGCAGTAAAAGAAACCTTACCTTGCCCTAATCAGCATTTAGTGGTCTCTTAATTTCAACCTATAACAGACTGGGACTCCTGGCATGCTGCCTGCCTCAGCCTCCACGATTGCACCTGCCACGCACCTGGATGAGAAGGTGAAGCGCATCTACCCTGTTCAGCAGACTGGGCGCATCCGCGTTGCCCATCAAGGGCCTGGGTGTGGGCACCGACCCCAACCACCCTCTGGGGCTGTATGAAGAAGGGGGTGCAGGCTGCTCATGACCCCACCCAGCCTGAGCAGCACCACATCCTCGCCTGTGGCTGGGTGCTTGCCTGTGACCCCTCTTTACTTTTGAGACAGGGTCTTGTGAGAGGAGGTAGTGGAGTTGCAGGCAGTTAGTGATACAGGGTACCCCAGAAACAGAGAATTCACAGGAGGGCAGAATTACAGAAAAGGCAGCTGGCTGTAACTCCTGACAATCTGTAGCTGACCATTCCCCCAGAGCTTAGTTAAAAGACAATAGTGAGAAAGGGGGGTTTTGGTTTTGGTTTTTTGAAACAGAGTCTCGCTCTGTAGCCCAGGCTTGTCCTGAACTCACTATGGAGCCCAGGCTGGTACTGGACTCATAGCAATCCTCCCCTCTTAGCCTCCCGGGTGCTGGGATTACAGGTGTGTGCCACTATGCCTGGCTTACGTGGTGCTGGGGAGTCGAACTTGGGTACTTAGCACTATAAGTTAGTACTATGCTAGGCACAAGGCTTTAACCACTGAGCAATTCCTCCAGCCCCAAGAGAAAGATCTTTAAGGGGGAAGTATCCTAGAGTAGGCTGCAGCAACAGTTTAAGAGTGGAGAAACCAGCAACCAGCCCTAGCAACTGAGCTGCTTAGCATAGGTCAGCCCCTTATCCAGCTTCACAATAAAAACCCCTAGGCACTGAGCCACACAGTCAACTCACATTTCTGGGTCCTCCTTCTGACTAGCAGAAGCTTTAGCCTTTATCTTTCTTTCCCCTTTTGTAAGTTCCCCAATAAGGTCTTTTCTTTACAACCTGCCTCCTGTCTTCACGACTTATTTTTCAAGCCTGTGGAGACACTGAACTCTGCGGGAAGGCCTGTAGGCACTGGGGCCTGATATGGCAATAAGTAACAGTCTCACTCTAGCTCAGGCTGGTCTGATGCCGAACTCTATGTAGCCCAGGCTGGCCTCAAACTCACAGCCATGCTCCTGCCTCAGCCTCCTGAGTGCTGGGATTATGGGAATGTACCACCACACCTGGCTGTTACGTGGTGGTGCTGGGGAATGAAACACAGGGGCCTGTGATTGCTAAGCAAGTATTCAAACCACCCCTAATCACCCCCCTTTATGCCCTTATGCCTTATTCATTTATCCCTTACTCCCTTAGTCCCTAACTCTTTTACCTTGTGTGTGGACCTACCCGAGCATAGGGGCATGAGGGCCTTGCACCTGAACTTCTACCTGGGCATGAGATCACAAAGGGCAATAAACCTTAACTCCGGGGCTGGAGGAATGGCTCAGCAGTAAGTACCCAAGTTCGATTCCTCAGCACCACATAAATTGGGTGTAGTGTTCCATGCCTGTAATCCCAGCACTTGGGAAGCCATGACAGGAGGATTGCTGTGTGTGCAAGGCCAGCCTGGGCTCCTTAGTGAGTTCAGGGCCAGCCCGGGCTTCACAGTGAGACCTTGTCTCAAAAATAAAATAAATAAATAGATAGATAAACTTTAACTCCAAATTCTTTTGCTGCTGGTTTTTGGTTCTGCCGGCGTCCTTTTCTGACCTAACAGATATTCTGTTTCCGAATACAAAATTTAACTTTTTCTGACTGAATCTACAGGCAAGAAAATAGAGACAGGGCCCTAAAACTTAAATTGTTTTGTTGGGTTCATTTTACACGTTCACAGTTTCACACAAAAAATACTTGGCCAAATAAGTAGTCGTACACTGAAAAAGGTTAAGTAACATGCTCAAGGTCTTCTGGCAGTCAAGCCAGAGATATGACTCACTCTCAAGGTTGCATATAACTTACCATGTTATTAGAAATACTTGAAGAAAGCAGCGGATCTTCGGCCCTATGAAGCAAATTACTAACGCTTCTGATTCATGGTAGGAGAGAACGAGATTTGTAAATTAATCCAGAAGCTTCCGGTTTCCTAATGCTCGGAGGCGCCAGGTTATGACGTCACATAACACCGAGGCGCCGTCCTGACGTACGTTCTTCCAATGACCTTCAGGGCCTGCGGAGACGTAGGCGAAGGAAAGGCCTCTATCCGTGCGCTGATTGGTCGCGAGCTAAGGCCCGCCCCACATCGCCTTTCGTCTTCCGCCCTTGTTCTTCGCAGAAGCTGCTAGACTCTTAACGGCGTTTCACGTCTGTAGGAGTGAGCCCCTAGCTGCGAAGTGAGAATGCCGCGCGGAAGCCGCAGCCGCACTTCCCGAGTGGCCCCTCCGGCCAGGTGAGGCCATCTCAGATCTTGAGGTCGAATCCGGGGCGCCCCAACTGTGGGGCTCCAGAGACGAGAGGGAGGCTAACGGGCGGGCGCGAACCGAGGCCTCCGGTGGCGTGGGGACGCCCGGCCTGCGTAGTGTTAAAAGTTATGGCCACCTGCTACTTGTAGGGAATTAAGTCATATAAAAGCCATGACTGTTTGGCCTAGATTCAGGCACCCAAGGGAAGTGATCTTGAGACGGGATCTCCGCATTTCCCAGGCTGGCCTCAAACTTGGGATCCCCAGTGCAGCTTCCCGAGTACTGATATTACAGACGGATGCCAATATGTCCGTCTCTCCCTTGCTTGTTTCCTTGGCTTCGCTCGCCCCGCCCTCCCCACCCCACCCCATCCCATCCCCCCCAGCCTGACTCCCCGTTAGTGAGGATTGAATCCAGGGCTTTCTCACTGCGTTATAACCCCAGCCGTTTTCTTTATTTTGAACAGGTTTTCACTAAGTTGCCCTGGCAGGGTTCAAGTTTAGGATTTTCGTGTTTCAGCTCCTCAGAGTTATGGGATTACAGGCATGTGCCCCCACACCCAACTGATCTGTAAAATGAAGGCTTTAAAGTACATTCTTTAGTCATGTAACTGTTTTTGGTTTGGGTAGGGCGAGTTGTTTATTTTTGAGCCAAGATCCAGCTGTGCTGACCTGGCAGGTGGGAGATCATGGCGAGGAGGGATCCTCGGGCTGTGTAGCTGGGACTGCACATTTCACCCTGGCAGGCCCTAGGTTTCGCACACGCTGTGTGTGTGTTGCTTGGGTTGAACCCAGGCTGCCCTACCATTCTGTTGCCTCTCCAACCTTTTATTATTTTGAGACAGAGTCTCACTAAGTTGCTGAGGATGGCCTCAAATGTACTGATCCTGTTAGCTCAGTAACTGGGATTACAGGTGGGCACGGCTGCACTCTGGTGATTATTTTTTTTTAAGAGAGAGGTCTCTCGGTAGTCCAGGCTTGTGGTGAACTCACTGTGAAGCCCAGGCTGTCTTTGAACTCCCAGCAGTCCTCCTGCCTCAGCCTCCCAAGTGCTGGGATTACAGGCCTGCACCACCGAGCCCAGTTTATGTGGTGCTGGGGAATCAACTCAGGGCCTAGCAAGCACTTTGACCACTGAGGTATTCTTCCAGCCCCGATTATTTTTAATGTCCCAGTACAATGTGAACTCCATGAAGGCAGAGTGTTTTGTTTTGTTTTTGAGACAGGGTTTCACTCTGTAATTGAGGCTGGTCCTGAACTCACAGTGTACCCGAGGCTGCCCATGAATTCATAGCAAACCTCCTGCTTCAGGGGTTGGGATTATAGGTGTGCCCTTCTATGCCAGACTAACCTGGTGCTGGGGAATCACCTCAGGGCTTTGTTCGGGTAGGCAGACACCTTACCCCGGCCCAGAGTTAGAGATTTTATTTTGTCTCATTCAATTATATTCTCTAGCTCCTACATTACCCTTAGTTTTTTCGTTTGTTTTAGACAAGGTCTCACTGTGTAGCTCAGTCTGGTCCTGAACTCACCGTGTAGCCACGGCCAGCCTTCAACTCACAGCAGTCCTGCCTCATCCTCCCAATTGCTGGAATTACAGGTGTGCACCACCATGTCCAGCTTATGTGGTACTGGGGAATCAAACCCAGGGCCTAGTGTTTGTTGGGCAGATGGTTTAACTGCTGTGCCATTCCTTTGGCTTCTGTTTTGGGTTTTTTTTGAGGCAGGGTCTCCTGTAGCCCAGGTTGGCCTTGAAATCAAGACTTAATGGAATCCTGATCTAGTCTCCTGAATACAGGAAGTACAGGTATTTGCCACCATGCCCAGCTACCCCAGGGCCTTTCTCATGTTAGGCAAGTATTAACCACTGAGCTAAGCCCTAGCTCAGTGTTTGCTTGATATTTATTTATTTTGTATTTATTTTTTTGGTTAGTTGGTTGTTTTGAGACAAGGTCTTATTCTGTAGTCCAGGCTGGTCCTGAACTCGTTGTGTAGCCCAGGCTGGCCTTGAATTCAAGACTCAGTGCAGTTCTGCCTCACCCTCCCATATTTTGAAATTACAGCATGGGCCACAAACCCTGCTCGCTTGTTTTTTTTAAGCGTACAGTTTTCAAAATCGTTTGTAAGTGGGCACTTCATACTTGCTCTTCTTTTTTCACAGCCGGGCCCCTCAGATGAGAGCAGCACCCAGGCCAGCCCCAGCAGCGCAGCCTCCAGCAGCAGCCCCTCCATCTGCAGTTGGCTCGCCTGCTGCTGCACCCCGGCAGCCAGGCCTCATGGCCCAGATGGCATCTACTGCAGCTGGGGTGGCTGTGGGCTCTGCTGTCGGGCACACCCTGGGCCATGCCATCACTGGGGGCTTCAGTGGTGCAGGTGATGCTGAGCCCTCAAAGCCCGACATCACTTACCAGGTAAGGTTTTTGAGCAGCACTTCTCTTCTGTGAGGTTTGTTTTTTTCCTTTTTTTTTTTTTTTTTTCTGGTTGGTTTTGGTCTGTAGTTTAGGCTGACCTTGAACTTAAGGTGATCCTGCTGCCTTAGCCACAGAGTGCTAGTATTACTGGCAGGCATGTGCCACCATGCCTAGTTTATATGGTGCTGGAGAATTGAACTCAGGGCCTTGTGCTTGTTCAGCAAGTGCTCTACACTGTGTCCTTCCTCCAGTCTGTCTGTAATTTTGGATGCACAATACTTTCAGTAGAATGGGTTGTGTTGTGTCATTGTCATAGTGAGGATTAAACCCACAGACTTCATACTGAGCTACATCTCTGCTTCTTCTCACTTCTTTTTGAGGATCTCACTGAGTTGCCCAGGCTAGGCTCAAGTTTGTGATCCTCCTGCCTCCTCTTTCATATTTTTCCACAATTGTGCACCATTGTGCCTAGCTCCAAAAATGTTTACTTCTGTGGTGTTAGAACTCAAACCCTAGGCAGGTGCTGTACCTCTGAGCTATGCCCCAAACCCATTCAGACGTGAGGTGTCTAGATAACTGGTTTACTTTGCTTGCACTTTTGTTCTTGAGCCTTTCCAATTACAGCTCATTTGTTTGCTTTCTGTCTTTACATTTTTTCTCACTTTCCATGTTTTTAAATGGCAACTTTAATCACAAAAACAGTGGATACTCTTCCTTATCTACGTATAAATAAGATTTCTTTTTTCAGTACTTAATATTTGCCTTTGCAGGAGCCTCAGGGAAACCAGCAGCAGGGTGGTGGCCCTTGCTATTTTGAGATAAAGCAGTTTTTGGATTGTGCCAAGAACCAGCCTGATGTTAAACTCTGTGAGGGCTTCAACGAGGTGCTGAAACAGTGCAGAATTGCAAATGGTAGGTGACTTAGTACTCATATCTGCTCAGTTTGCAGTGAATATTCAACCCAGTACACTGTAAAACTTAAATCTTAAATTTTTATCAGTTCTAAATCTTCCAGTTAAGCATATGAAAATCATGAGTGGTCTCATAGCCTTAAGGCCATGAATATAAAATTACAGAAGGTTTTGTTTTCATGTAATTTTCTCCTGTCGGCCCAAGAATTCACTATTATACATCCTGTTTCCCTTTCCCACCTTCAGTTAGATGGTAAATTGGGGAGAAGTTAATCTTTACAAGTGTCCAAATTGATCATTTTCTATTGAGGTTATACCTGGTGCCAGAGTGTCTAAACTGCTTGAGATCTCCTCCCTAGAAGTGTATGTGGCCTTTAAGTTTTGGCAGGTAGGTTGTTGAAAGGTGGTTGGTTGAAAGGCTGTCAGTGGTTTACAAAAGAAGACAGTATGTCTAAAGAAAAGTTTTATCTGCTTTGATACTTGTAGCTAGTGGTTTTCTAACCTCCGTTTTCTGTTTGTAGGCCTGCTGTAATCAAGAAGATCAGATTGAAGGACTGGGAGACCAGCTCTGCCCACATTACTGTAACATGGAAATGGAATTAATAATGAAATAGAAGTTTAACCTCCTGTTAATAGCTTCATTGCTTTTGAGTGGCAGTGGAACAGGATATTTTTTCTGACTAGAAATTTGCTGACAGGGTACAGAATTTTGGGCAGATGTATGCCTCCTTAAACCATCTGTTATGATGTTACTACTTTTGAGTTAAACAGAATAAAGTGATTTTATTCCAGGGTGTACAGTATGGTGTGGGGGGTTTTGTTTGTTTTTAGATGAAATCTCCTTATGTACCCCAGGCTAGCCTTGGGCTGTAGGCAATCCTGCCGCAGTCTCCCAGGAATGCTGGGATTACAGGTTTGCCCACCACACCTGGCTTACGTTGTGCTGGGGAATCAGATTCAGGGACTTGAGCTTGCAAAGCAAGCACTTTAACCACTAGGCCATTCCTGCAGCCCTGGTCATGTTTTTTAAATGTTGGGGTCATACGTTGGATATGCATCCTGAACATAATGTATTTCCAGAGGAACACAGTTATCTTAACATGTCTTCTCTTGATGCTGAATGAGCATCAACCCGGAGGATCTCACCACTCCCTGAAGAGTTACATTTGCTAGTAACTCACTAGCAAACATGCTGCTTATTTGAAAGTTTCCAGCTTTTAGAGACCTAGAGGAGTTTTTGGTGGGCTGGGGGATAGGGGGGACAGGGTCTCACTCTGTTGTCCAGGCTGGTCTTGAACTCACTTTGAAGCCCAGGCTAACCATGGCCTCATGACACTCCCGTCTCAGCCTCCTGAGTGCTGGTTACAGACGTGCTCCACCACACCGAGCTTTAAGTGGTGCTGGGGAATCAACTCAGGACCTTGGCCTGTACTTTAACAGCTGTGCCATTACTCCAGCCCCCTCCCCCCTCCCTTTTTTTGAGACAAAGTCTATAGCCCAGGCCGGCCCCTACTTACTCCTGAATCTGAGATTAAAGGTGTGTGCCATCATACCCATCTCACCATATCATGTGCTGGGGAATAAAACAGCACTTGTACTTTAACCACTGAGCTACGTTCCCAGCTCCAGGCTTAGATTTCTGTAAACTGAGCAGTAATGGCTAGGTACCATGGACACACACGTACCACCACACTCAGCTTAGGCAGGAGTCTCAAAACTGCTGGTTTGTGGTCTCAGACACACTCTGCAGTGTCAGGGCTCAGCAGATGACATGATTGCCTCGCATGTGCAAGGCCCTGAGTTCCATTCCCATGCACCTCTATAAGAGCCTGTAAACTGGGTGTGGTGACATGCCTGAAACTGCAGCACTTGGTAGGGCTGAGGCAGGAGGATTGCCATGAGTTCAAGGCCAGCCATGGCTACAGAGTGAGACCCTGTCTCAAAACCAAAAAAAGTGTGGAGTCCCATACTTCTAATCCCTGCACTGAGGGGGCTGAGGTAGGAAGATTGCCATGAGTTTGAAGTCAGCTTGGGCAACGTGGTAAGAACCAACCTGTACTACAGTCAGACCTTGTCTCAGAAAAAATTATATATATATTTGGGAGCTGGGACTATGGTCATTGCTGGGCAAAGCCCTGGACTCATTCCCCAGCACCACATAATCCGGTGTGGTGGTGCATGTGTATAATCCCAGCACTGCAAAGCAAAACCCTGCCATAAATAAAGGGAACCTGAAACTAGGACAGATTAGCAGCGTGGGAAGCTGCACCTCCTGTCATTAGGACCTCATGCAGCTACTGACCTGAGAGGAAGCAGAGTTCTGCTCCCTTCTCCCTCCTGCTGCTGCTTGCCACTTCAGAGCTATCTTGCAACAAGCAGCGTGCTGCAGAACAAGTGCACCTCCCTCTCCATCAGTAACCGGTGTTGCAAAGGCTGGGGACTACTGCCTTAAGGTGTCCTTAATTTCCTCTTCCCAAAAGAATGAACTTGGCCTTTCCTCCCTCCTGTGCCTTGGGTGAACCTGGGGCCTCAGGTGTGCCAGGCAAGGGCCCTACCATACCACTTAGGCACACCCCAGCTCCACGTCTTTTTTTCCCCCATCTGTTCCTTCACAGCTTAACATTTTATTCTATGAGTTGCCTCCCGTCTATATTTTGTTCTGCAGTTTGTTTGGTCATTTGATTTTGCCTGGAACTGAACCAGGAGTGCTTTGGCACTGAACTACATCCTCAGGCTTTTTCTTTTTTTTTCTTTTTTTAACTTATAATTTACATAATACATCCCTTTCCCTTCCTTTTTTTTATGCTTTGAGACAGGGTTGGTTGTGCTACATCGCCCAGGTAGAACTCAGCCTTTCCATCCTCCTGCCTCAGTCTCTCTCAATGCTGGGATTACAGGCATGCGCCGCCATGATCAGCTTGCTCTGTAGTTGCACTTCCAAAGGTATCTCATTTTTTTCCTGTCCAAATATCAGAATCCCTAGTATAGCAAGGGGAGTGCGTTGTTGGTGAGCAAATGACTCAGGTGCCCCCGTCCGCAGCTGTGTTCTTGGAGTACGTCACTCTCCAGTTCCTGAAAGGGGCCAAGAGAGTTCACTCCTGACCTGCTCCCCAGGATGCTGCCTCCTGGGTTTGTCAGGAAGCTCCTTGGCCATGTTCCTGTAGGCCCAGGACTTCTGTGAGTGCATAGCGCTAATGCTCTGGGGCCTTTGTGTCGGTGGTGTGTAGTATGCCGGGTATCCGAGTGTCAAGTCAAAGAAAAGTGAGCCATTGACGTTGACAGTGCAGGCAAGGCTGGCCTGGCCTCCCTCTTAGGAGCCATGGCCCCAAAACAAGCACAGGGAATGACCCGCTGGGCCTTGTGCCCTTTGGCCCTAAGCTCAGAAGGGATTTTGTGAAACGTTGAAAGTATAAATGAGAATGAATCAAGTCCATTATTTATCTAGAGACAGGGTCTCACTCTGCAGTCCAGCTAGTCCTGAACTCACTATGTAGCCCAGGCTGGCCTTAAACTCACTGGCTTTAACTGCTGAGCTACATCCCTAGCCCAAGTCAATATTTTAGAATCTGAGGGAAGGAAATTAGTTCTAGTAACCATTTTTTAAAAAAAGGAGCTGAGGGCTGGCTGGAGGAATAGCAAAGCAGAGCAGTTGCCTAGCAAGCACAAGGCCCTGAGTTTGATTCCCCAGCACCACATAAACCAGCCAGGCATGGTGGGTGCACACCTGTAATCCGAGCACTCAGGAGGCTAAGGTAGGAGGATTGCTGTGAGTTCAAGGCTAGCATGGACTACATAGTGAATTCAGGACCTGGGCTACAGAGCCAGACATTGTCTCAAAAAAGGAAAAGAAAGAAAAAGCTGTTTTCATCTTTTGGAACATTCACATTTCAATGTGTCACATTTCAATGAATTGACCATTGTGTTTATTCAAAGTCATTTTCAACTCCTTTTCATACGTCAATTCAAAAAGTTTCCAGAGGGTGAAGGAAATAGTTGGTCAGCACGATGGAAAAGGGCACTGGCACCCACATCTGAGCTGAACCAGGTTCTCCCACTGTCCCTTTCTGAGTCAGATTCCAAAGCTTGCTTAATACTGCAGTTTCAGGGTCTAAATGAAATTGTGTATGAAGTGCCTTGTAAAATACTATCAAGTAGCTGCTTTGTGATTCCGTATATCCTGCCTGCCCCTCAGTTTTTGTTTTGTCTTTTTGAGACAGAGTTTCACTCTCTAGTTCAGGCTGGTCCTGAACTCACTGTGTAGCCTAGGCTGGCCTCAAACTCACAGCAATCCTCCTGCCTCAGCCTCCAGAGTGCACGGATTACAGGCGTGTGCCATCATGCCCAGCTTATGTGGTGTTGGGGAATCGAATGAGCTACAGCCCTAGCCCTCTGCTCCTCAGCCGGAAAGTTACAGAGAGAGGATTGAGGAAGGAAGTAAAGTGAATATATGGGAGCAGTAAGGAATGTTGCCTTGGGACAGGGGTCATAGCTCAGCTGTTCAAGTGCTTGTCTAGCTGGTGAGAGGCCCTGGGTTTGATTGCCCAGCACCACATAAGCTGGGTATGGTGATGCACACCTGTAATCCCAGCACTTGGGAAACTGAGGCAGGAGGATTGCCATGGGTTCAAGACCAGCCTGTGTTAAACAGTGAATTCAGGACCAGACTGGACGACAGAGTGAGACTCTATCTCAAAAAAAAAAAAGAAAAGAAAAGAAAAGAAAAGAAAAAAGAATAGGAGGAGTGTCTTGCCAGGTACATGCCTGCAATCCCAAAGAAATGAGTGTATTCCCTCCTAAACTGGGTCTACCGTCTCTGGGCCTGGGGGCCAGGTAAGCTCCAAAGGGGTTGTCACCTCATTCATGCTGCATCGCCTGGTCCAGCACCGCCTGAGCTTCCCTCGCTCTCCAACAGAGGTCACCCTTGGTGAGATCCAGGTCACGCCCTTAGCTGGAGGAGCCTTGGCCTGCGTCCCAGGTTTGCAGTTGTGATTTATTTTGGGCACGTCAGCCTTCCGTCATCAAATAGCAAAATCCAAAAGAAGAGGAGGAGGATTATCTTACTCTGGCCGCCAGTGTCTGCTCAGGACACAGCTTCAGCTCGCAGTGTCTCCTCTCCCCCAAGAAAGAGCTCTGGTGTCTTTGGGATTCTTGTCCCTCCAATTCAAGTGCCTTCCAGGACCTACCGGTAAGTATCCAGGCAGAGAGGGAGGGGGTTGTGGAGGAGAGAAGACAGAAACCCCCAAATTGGCTAGACTCATTCCCCTTCTGAAGGTAGATGGACCTGGGAGAGGATTAGTAGTGGATCTTACAACACCTGCCCAGGAGCAATTGTTACAGAAACCTGGTTCTCGTGGCTGTTTTCTAACTCTCCCCGTTTGGGGATGAGATATGCTTCAAAAAGACCTAGCCACTTCCTTCTACCTGGGAACCTTCTCCTGAAAGGTCCTGGGAGCTAGGCGCTGTGGCACACCTGTAATCCTAGCACTCTGGAAGCGAGGCAGGAAGATCATACATTTGAGTCCAGCCTGGGTAACTTTGCAAGACTCTATCTCACAATATAAAAAGGGGCCAATGAGATAGCTCAGTGAGGAGGCCTTGGGTTCCATTTCCAAAACCACAGAGTGAAACAAAATAAAACAAACAGGTTGGGAAGTAAGCAAAGTATTGATGGATAGAGACGCAAAGTCAGCAGAGGGAAACACACACACACACACACACACACACACATCATCATCATCATCATCATCATCATCATCATCATCATCACCACCACCAGAAAATGTAGCTATAGCCAGAAACTGGCCAACCTGATTGTGCCAGGAAATGGCGCCCCCGCCCAGGAGAGCACCCTACTGTGGGGGCAATTGGACCCTTTGCCCATGGAGGACCAGGGAGGGAGAAGCCTGCTGCCACTCAGTTTGGGGAGGTGAGGGGCAGAGATACTCATCTCTGGAACTTAGATGGAGGTGCCAGGAAATGGGTTTGTTTTTGTGGGGAACAGAGACCCACCATAGACTGCTGACAGGGCACCGGAAGCTCAAGTGCAGTCCACGCGCCTGCTACTGGCAAAGGAGACTGTTGATATTCTAAACCTTCCTCCGGTAACCCGGCACCCAGTAGCAGGGACACTAGGCGTCCTGAAACAGCCAGTCTGCTCGGCTAGTCAGCAAACCTTTGAGAGGCCAGGTCTTGAACTCGGCGATGGTGGGAGTGGGGTGAGAGATAGCACGTGCCTGTCTTCTCCTTGGCTCTCTTCCTGTCGGCAGGGGACTTTTCACCTTCCTCAAATCCTGTGTGTGAGGTAGGGGTCCATTTCCCAGTAGGAGCCTCTGTGTTCCTGAAACGAGGCAGGCCAGCTCCGCTCCTTGGTGTCCCAGCTTGATTCTGCTGGCCATGCACTGCAGCAGGACCACCCAGGGCTCCTAGGTGGACCCAGGCAGGATGTGGGCATCCCGCTGGCAGGGCCCTGGCCCCAAGCGTTCTCTGTCCAAACACTGCCTCCCATCCAGGAGCAGCACCTGCTACTCGCCTGCTCTGGGTACAGAGGGCAGAGATGGCTGAGGAACACTAGGGAGAGGCAGACCCACAGCCAGTGGCGCCGAAGCTGGGGCCAGGACATGCCAGCCCTGACGTCCTGCGCCTCTCAGAGCATCAATCATGGGTGCTCAGTGTCTGCAGAGTAAAAGAAGGATGGAAGGAAGGAAAGAAGGAAGAAGAAATGATTATGAATGCCTGGTTATAGACAGAATGAGTGAAGGTGGAGTGGTGGGAAAGAACAGGAAGTGTGTCCTGGAAGAAGCAGGACAGTTGTACAGAGTGAGACACTGTCTCACAAAGAAAAAAAGTGGGCTGGAGTAATGGCACAGTGGTTAAAAGTGCTTGCTTTGTAAGCATAAGGCCCTGAGTTTAATTCCCCAGTACTACATAAAGCCAGGAGTGGTGGCTCATTCCTGTAATCCCAGCGCTTGGAAGGCTAAGGCAGGAGAATTACCCTGAGTCCAAGGCCAGCCTGGGCTACAGAGTGAGTTCAGGACCAGCCTGGGCTACAGAGCAAGACCCTGTCTCAAATAAAGAAAAAAAGGTCGGCTGGGGTGCAGCAGGACAGGACAGGACAGAGAGGACATAAGGGAATACTGGCACGGGGACATCATGAGGCTTCCCCTCTTCTCCACGAGGTGCAGTGCAGGCAGAAGGAAAGCAGCCCACCCTCGTCTCTGCCGAGAGGAAAGGAAATGACACTTTAATTTGCCCTCAGTAGTCCCAGAACTCTGGGAAGTTGAAGCAGGAGAATTGGGAGTTCAAGCCCAGCCTGGGCAACTTAGCAACTTAGGGAGAACTGAAACAAACCAACAAGAAGGACTGAGGATGTAGCTCAGTGTAGAAGATCTGAGGTCAGTCCCCAGTAAACACAAAGCAAAACAGAAAGCACTCTGCAGTTTCTCCGTGGTGTCCCAGAACTGTAATCCCTGCCCTCTGGGAGGCTGAGGCCAGAAGATCACAGCTCCAAGCCAGCCTGTGCCAGTATCAAAATCAAAAAATCAAATATGGGCTGGGGATGTCGCTCGGGGTGAAAGTCTTGGATTTGATCTCCGGCACTACCAAATGAATTAACTAATTAATTAAAAGCAAGGATGTGCAGGCCTCATTAGAGCTAGCCCTGGGGACTGATGTCTTTGCCAGCTGACTGTCTGCTGCCCTACTTAGGACTGTAAGGACCCACGTAGTGTGGGGCGTCACAGGAGAGCACATGGCCAGTGTGAGGGGCAGAGTGGGCTCTTTCCAAAGCTGTAGGCAGCAGGGTGAGAGAATCCACAGGAGGGAGACAACCAGCTCTGGGAGCCGAAAGCGCTAGGAAACCAGCGTAAGGGGAATTTTTCATAGTTCACAAACATGTCTGGTTTGTTTGTTTTTTCCAATATTTAGGATTATATCTGGGGGCCTTCACACTGAGTTACACCTCAGCCCTTTTGTTTTTTTAATTTTTCACTTTACTGTGTCACTAGCTGGGGTTTAATTTGCCTCAGCCTCCCAGAATGTGGGATTACAAGCCCGTACCACCGGGCTCTGTTGACAACTATTTTGAACATTCACTCTAGGCTGTCCTTGTGCCAGAAGAAAAAGGTGGGTGCAAGATGGCTTCAGTGCTCTAGTCGCACAGTCTCTGCTCAGGGAGGCTGACTGCTTCTTTCTGCCCTTCGCTCAGAAACCCTTGGAATCGGCCCCCTGAGGAACGAAGTATGACCCGAGACGAGGCCCTGCCGGACTCCCACTCTGCCCAGGGCTTCTATGAGAACTACGACCCTAAGGAGATCCTAGGCAGGTAAGACTCGGACTTTCTCCCCGAAGTTCAGCCCCTGTGCTCCAGTGGGTTCTGCAGGCTGCAGCGATCTCTGCTTAACCCTGGGCACTGTCCTCTTAGGGAATTTTTCCATCTAGGGTCCTGCCCTC
Source organism: Ctenodactylus gundi (assembly GCA_004027205.1). NCBI lineage: Eukaryota > Metazoa > Chordata > Mammalia > Rodentia > Ctenodactylidae > Ctenodactylus > Ctenodactylus gundi. The sequence goes on from PVKB01002962.1 coordinate 67,970, forward strand.
TGAATCCAGGACAGATGACAGGCATATAAAGTCAGGCCTGGCAGTATGCACTATAATCTCAAACTTCTGAGAGGCTGAGGCAGGAGGATTGCAAAGTCAAGCCCGGATGGGACGACGCGCAAGACCCTGTCTCAAAATTTTAAAAAGTTATTTATTTTTGCAGTCCTGAGGATCCAGCCCAGGGCCTTCACACTGAGCTACAACCCCAGTCCACTTTTTTTTTTTTTTTTTTTAGTTTTGATTTGGGAACAGGGTGTCACTAAGTTGCTAAGCTGCCAGGCTGAACTTGAACTTACAGTACTCCTCCTTCAGCCCCTCAGAGCATTGGGTGATAGGTCCATGGCACTGGGACCAGCTTCAAAATTAATAATTGAGAGGCTGGAAGAATAGCTCAGCAGTTACAGCGCTTGCCTAGCAAGCCCTGAGTACCTGAGTTTGATTCCCCAGCACCACGTAAGCTGGGTGTGGTGGCGCACGCCTGTAATCCTAGCACACAGGAGGCTGAGGCAGGAGGATTGCTGTGAGTTCGAGGCCAGTCTGGGCTCCATAGTGAGCTCAGAACCAGCCTGGACTACAGCGTGAGACCCTGTCACAAATAAATAAATAAATTAAATAAGAATAAAAATTGAAAAAGGCTGGGGCTGCATCTCAGTGCAGAGAGACAGAGAGACACGGCCAGGAACAGCGAGAGCCCTGACCCAGCAGAGGCCCCTTGTGCTATTAGTGAGCACATCCTACGGCCGGTTCTGGTTAGGGACAGGGATCAGGGATCGGAGGGCTGGGTGCAGTCCTAAGAGTAGACCACTTGTCGCTGTTGTGACCTTGGTCTGGGCTCCTCTCCTGGGCTGAGGGGTCCCCAAGGCCGGCTGTCCTCTGACCCCCAGGGGAGTCAGCAGCGTGGTCAGGCGCTGCATCCACAAGCCCACTTGCCAGGAGTATGCCGTGAAGATCATTGACATCACAGGCGGGGGCAACTTCAGCCCCGAAGAGGTTCAGGAGCTGCGAGAGGCCACACTGAAGGAGGTGGACATCTTGCGCAAGGTCTCAGGACACCCCAACATCAGTGAGTGCCAGGCCCAAGCCACATCCGTGTGCTCTGCCATTTCTTCTCCGATGAGCCACACCAGGGCGAGTGGCCCCCTGCATGGCCAGCTAGGACCACCCAGAGGCTCCTCTGCTGTCCCCCTTCCCTGGGGCTCAAAGTCCCTGGCTCCACCCTCACGGCTCTGCCGGGGGTCCTGGGCGGGGCTGAGGATGGGTGGAGAGGGAAGTCCAGGGTCTGTCCACACCCGACTGGTTTCCTTGGAGCAGGATCCTGTCCCACGCCCACAGCAGCCTCAGTCGGTCGCCCCTGTGTCCCTACTGCCCTGCCCAGGCTCCCCTGCCACCTGAGACGAGCTAGTCATTTCCGTTTCAGTACAGCTGAAGGACACTTATGAGACCAACACTTTCTTCTTCTTGGTGTTTGACCTGTAAGTACCTAACTAAGTACCTAACTCCGGGCCCTTCAGCGGATCGGAGAGCCTCTGCTCCGGCCCCACCGGGGCTGTCTGGGGATCAGTGCCTGTCCCCTATGCTGGATGCCAGATAGAATCACGGACACTTTAGGCATATCAGTCCCTCAAGTCAGGTCCCTCAAGTCAGGTGCCAGGTTTTGAAACCTGGCTTACCACTTACTGGCTGGGAAATTGTTTATTTTTGCTTTTGAGGTGCTGGGGATAGAGCCCAGGGCCTTTTATATTATGAACTTGTGGAAATCCTCCTGCCTCAGTCTCCTGAGTGCTGGGATTACAGGCATGTGCCAGCATGCCCAGTTTATGTGGTGCTGGGGAATTGAACCCAGAGCCTTGTGTTTGCTAGGCAAGCACTTTAGCCACTGTACCATTTCTCCAATCCCCTGCCCCCCAGCCCTCTTTAATGTTTAAGACAGAATCTCATTTAATTATCAGTTGCCTAGAATGGGTTCGAATTTGTGATCCTCCTGCCTCAGCTGGGTAATTTTTTAAAGTATTGGTTTCATCAGGGCTGGAGGGCAAGACAACTGAGGCCACTGTGGGCGTGGGACAGGATCTTGCTCCAAGGAAACCAATCTGGTGTGGGCAGACCCAGGGACTTCACTCTCCCCAGCGGTTACAACACTTGCTTGGCAAGCACAAGACCCAGTATTCGATTCTCCAGCACCACATGAAGAGAGCATGGTGCTACACACCTGTAATCCCAGCACTTGGGAGGCTGAGGCAGGAGGACTGCCATGGGTTTGAAGCCAGCCTGGGCTACATAGTGAGTTTAGGACCTGCCTGGACTACAGAGTGAGACCCTGTCTCAAAAAAAGTATCAGTTTCATCATCAGTATTATAGGAATAATAATAATGCCACAGTGCCAGATCTATGGCTTCTGAAAAGTGTCCTGGGCTGGAGGAAGAAAACAGCGGTTAAGGAGCTTGCCTAGAAAGTGCAAGGGCCTGGGCTCGATTCCCCAGCACCACATAAGCTGGGCATGGTGGCACATGCCAAAACCAGCACTCGGGAGACTGAGGCAGGAGGACTGCTGTGAGTTTGGGGCCACCCTAGGCTACACAGTGAGTTCAGGACCATCCTGGGCTAGAGAGCAAGACCCTGTTTCAAAAAACAAACAAACAGGGGTGGAGGAATGGCACAGTGGTTAAAGTGTTTGCATAGAAAGCTCATAGTCCCGAGTTTGATTCGCCAGCATCACATAAGCTAGCTGTGGTGGCACATGTCTGTAATCTCAGCACTTGGAGGCTGGGGCAGGTGAACTGCCATTGAGTCCAAGGCCAGCCTGGGCTCCATAGTGAGTTCAGGACCAGCCTGGGAGACAGAGTGAAACCCTGTCTCAAAAAACAAACAAACAAACAAACAAAAAAAAAACCACAAACAACAATCAAAAACCAAAGAAAGACAAAACGCAGAATATAAATCTCTGCAATATGAATCATTGCTGTAGGAGTGTCTTGATTTCTTCACACATAACAGTTAACTTAAGAGCTGGACTTGAGAAAATTATTCAAATAGATTGTGTATTGTTAAAGCGCTTTGTATTGTGGCTATACTGAGTATATGCACTGTGAGACACAATACCTTTTCTTTTTTTGGTAGTGTAAGAGATTGAGCCCAGTGTACACTGAGCTACATCCCCGGCCCTTTTTTATTTTGACACAGAGTCCTGCTAATTTGCTAAATTGCCCTGATTGGACTTGAATTTGTGATCCTCCTACCTTAGCCCTTCAGAGTTTCACTACCCCGGCAATGATCACATGTCATCACTTAGAAATCGATAGATGCTGTATAAAATGAGGCTTATCTCTATAAATTCTAGTTTGCTTCTCCAACAGACTCTCCCTTCCCCACCCAACCCAGTAAACCCAAGAGTGTTTTCTTGCCGTGTTATGAAGCTGAACACAAATCTTCTTTCTCCATTCATTTCCTCCCCCCTTTTTTTTTTTTTTTTTTTGCTCTGGGAATCTCACTGCTTTTCCTGCAGGAAAGAGGAGGTAGGAGAGCTAGATATACCCTTTCCTCTTTTGAGGGTGGGTCTTTGCACTAAGCTATATTCCCACCCCTTTTTAAATTTGTTTTGAGATAAGAACTCACGAAGAGAGTTGCTAAATTCCCTGGACTGGATTCAAACTTGCAATTCTCCTGCTTTAGCCTACCCGAGTGATGAGAGTGCAGGTGTGTACCACACCATGCCCAGCCACACTTTTTTCTATTTAACCAAGGGAGACTTTCCTAGGACCCCTTCAGGCATAGCCAGTTGCAGCTGTCCAAGTCTGGTCAGTCACACCACACCATCCTCCTCAACCTCTGGGGACAGCTCAAGTGTCTTTAACCTTTGAAGAGGATGCTTGCAGAAGCTATTTTTACTGTTGCCCCAAGGAGCCCTCCAGGGTATATAACTAGATTGCTCTACCACAGACTTCTTTCTAGATCCTTCCAAGAGGTAAGAAAATTGAACTACAATTCTTTTTTTCTTTTTGAGACAAGAGTTATTGCTCTGTAGTCCAGGCTGGTCCTGAGCTTCGTAGCCCAGGTGGGCCTCAAATACATGGAAATCCTCCTGCCTCAGCCTCTTGAGTGCTGGGATTACAGGTGTGCACCACCACACCACCTGGTTTATGCTGTGCTTGCTAGGTAAACACTTTAATCACTGAGCTATGCTGCCAGCCCCTGAACTGCATCTTAATTGCATAATAAGTAAACGCTGTTTCTTCTGACTATTTCTGTGGAAACCAAAAGATACTTAAGTTCTTCTGATCTGGATCTGGGGTCTTGGGTTTGTGGCTCAGGGGCCCCTCTTGCAACCACTAGGCACCTAGCAGGTCTGTCTATGATGTTACTTCCACAGATGAGGGACCCAGCACTAAACCCATCCCACCTCTCCAGCCTCCTTCACTTTTTTCCCAGTTCTCAGACGACTTCTCTATTCACTTCCCCAATTCCTCTCCCCAGACTTTGGTTCTCCATGGGAGCACCCACTTTGCCTCTAGAGGTATTAGGATGAAAGACAGCTTTCTGGGAGCAGGGTCAGGAGAGGGTGGTCAGGACCAGCCCCAAACCCTTGTTTCTGACAGGATGAAGAAAGGAGAGCTCTTTGACTATCTCACTGAGAAAGTCACCTTGAGTGAAAAAGAAACCAGGTGCGTGCACTAGCCCCTTTCCCATCCCGCCCCCAAGTTGTAGCCCCACTGGCTCTGACGTCCTTGAGGAGGCACTGAAGGTGTGCACTTGTCTTAGCTGGGAGCATGTGCTTCTGGCTTTGGTGGTCTTCCTACCTCCTTGGCTCTGTGTAGACAGTCCCAGCCCACTCTGGGTCCTCTTGTGCTTGAAGTTGGCTGGTATGTGGGCTTTAGTTTCCTTGCCTGCTACCTAAACTGCAGAGCAGAGCAGCATGTGATGCAGTACTCGTTCTGTTTTATGGGATGAAATGTTGCTGTTTGTCTAGTTTTGTTGTAGAGGAGAAGGAACCCAGGGCCTTTGCACTGAGCTACATCCCTTTTTATTTTTGAGACTGGGTCTCATTAAGTCTCTACGTTGCCCAGGCTGGGCTCAAATTTGTGATCCTCCTGCCTCATCCTTCTACACGGCGGGTATATGGGCTACCACCACCACACTTGGCTGCTGCCTGACTCTAAAACACAAAATAAAGCCAGCTGGGGCTGTGAACACAGCTCAGTGGTAGAACATTTGCTTAGCATGCACAAGGCCTTGAGTCTGATCCCCGACACCCCCTTGCCCCAGGAACAGAAAGTGATGCGTGTCTGTCCAACCCTAGGAAAATCATGAGAGCCCTGCTGGAGGTGGTCAGCACCTTGCACAGGCTCAACATCGTGCACCGCGACCTGAAGCCTGAGAACATCCTCTTGGACGACGACATGAACATCAAGCTCACAGACTTCGGCTTTTCCTGTCAGCTGCAGCCAGGAGAGAGGCTGCGAGGTTCGGTACCGTGGCCCCTGGCCCACATCAGGGTCTCGGGCTCTCTTACAGACCCCCAGGAATACAGATTGCCTGGCTTCTGGCCCCTAGTTCTGTCATTTCAGCGTCTAAATGTTCCTTTTGGTAAGTCTTTTTTCCAGGAGTGAGCGGAGCCAGGCTCCTGCTGTGTGAGTTCCATGCCAGGATGGCCAAAAGTTACTAAGAACAAGAGGCAGCACTATGAGCCTATGCATGCCCTGCCCGTTTGCCCTCGAGGTCTCCCTGTTAGACAGCCCCAGCCCAGAGCCGTTTCTGTTCCATCTCCTTGGTCCTTTGGACGTTCTAAGTGCTCCCTGCAGAGCCGTCCTGACAGTGATACTTCCTGCAGAGGTCTGTGGGACCCCCAGCTACCTGGCTCCGGAAATCATCCAGTGCTCCATGAATGATGACCATCCAGGCTATGGGAAAGAGGTGGACATGTGAGTGCGCAGTGGCCAGCGGGGCAGGGGACTCCGGCAACAGGTGGTCCCTCCTGCCTTCCTCCCGTGCCCAGGAGGCTGGGTGGGACCAGCGGCCCTCCTGCGTTCTAGGTGGAGCACCGGGGTCATCATGTACACATTGCTGGCTGGCTCCCCGCCCTTCTGGCACCGGAAGCAGATGCTGATGCTGAGGATGATCATGAGTGGCGACTACCAGTTTGGCTCACCAGAGTGGGACGATTACTCAGACACTGTCAAGGACCTGGTGCGAGGCTGGGCCTACTGCTCCCCTGGGTCAGACGGGGGGAAGCCCAGATGTGGGGACGGGGCACCATGTCACAGAACAGAGGCACCTGCCAGGAGATGCCCCACCTTGATGTTCTGAGCTCCCTTCGCCCCTCTCCTGTCCTCAGGTTTCTCGCTTCCTGGTGGTGCACCCTGAGAACCGCTGTACAGCAGAAGAGGCCCTGGCACACCCCTTCTTCCAGCAGTATGTGGTGGAAGAAGTGCGTCACTTCAGCCCCCGGGGGAAGTTCAAGGTACTGAAACTTTCCTGGACCTAGGGACCCCGGGGTGGCTGCTGCTGGCTCCAAAAATCCAAGGCCTCCCAGGGCCCAGTGACACAGGACTTAAATCTAAGCATTCTGGGAGGCAGAGGCAGGAAGATCACAAGGATGAGCCCAGGCTGGGAAACTTAGCGAGGGCTCATCTCAAAATCAAAATGGGCTGGAGATGCAGCTCAACGTAAAGGCCTGGGGCTTGACCCAAGTATCTCATGCTCGCATGCGCATACATAAGCACACACGCACGCACGCAACCAGACTTCCAAGCCCTATGCCCTCCCCCTGGGGTGCTTGTACCCCTCGGGTGTCCAGAGCCTTGGACCACCAGCCCTATGATGGATCTAACTCAGCTTCTGGCGGCAGGGAAATCTGATGCCAGCTCCCTGGCTCTATCAGCCTGGATTCCTGCAGGTGCCAGTGGGTTAGGAATGGGGGGATCATTACAAAGTGCCCAGCAAAAGCCACTTAATGGAAACAAGCTCAGAGAAGTAAGTGGACAGCCGAGGGTGGGTCGCCAGCCCAGGGGTTCTCAGTCTTGGCCCTCTGCAGGTGATCGCTCTAACCGTGCTGGCTTCGGTGAAGATCTACTACTTGTACCGCCGGGTGAAGCCGGTGACGAGGGAGATTGTCATCCGCGACCCCTACGCCCTCCGGCCGCTGCGGCGGCTCATCGATGCCTATGCTTTCCGGATCTATGGCCACTGGGTGAAGAAGGGGCAGCAGCAGAACAGGGCCGCCCTCTTCGAGAACACACCCAAGGCTGTGCTCTTCTCCCTGGTGGAGGGTGACTACTGAGGGTGGGCAGGTGGGTCCCAGGCTGGGGGGAGGGGACAAGCAGGGGGCGGGAGCCACGGAATGAGAAGTCAAGGCAGTGAGGTCCTGGGTGGGCCTCTGCACAGAGGGAGCGCTCAGCCCCGGCCAGGAAGCCCTGGAACGGAGGTCACGAGCCCCTCTCAAAGGTTCCAGCCAAGATACTCAACGTACTCCCATCACACACAGTGATGAGTACCCCTGCGCCATGCCCAGGGGGAGGGGCGGGAGGCCACAGGCAGTCTGAGAACCACAGGTCTTCCTGCCGACCCACTGCCTGGATGTGCCAGTTTGCTTATGGGGAGCCCAGAGTTCCTGACACTTGGGCTGTCTTTCCTAGGTTCCCAGTGTGAGGATAAAGAGAAATGCTTGAGGCACACAACTGCAGCAGACTTTATTGAGTCATGACTGACACCAGGGAGGAGGTTGTGCTCCAGGTGTTATGTGTTTAGAGGCAAGGGGAAGCTGCTACATAAGTAACAGTTGAAGAGGAAGCTTCTGCTAGTCTTCCTTCTGAAGTATTATTTTCTTTGTGATTCCCATAATGCACAGCTACACTTGTAAATTATTTGATTCTCCTAGAACCCTTCAAGACTGACACTGTGGGCTGGAGGAATAGCTCAGTGGTTAAAGCGCTTGCCTAGCAAGCTCAAGGCCCTGTGTCCCCCAGCACCACATAAAACAGGGTGCACACCTGTAATCCCAGCAGTCAGGAGGCTAAGGCAGGAAGACTGCTGTGAGTTCAAGGCCAGAATGGGCTACAGAGTAAGACTCTGTCTCAAAAAAAGAAAAAAAAATGACTGCCAGTGTGATTTTACACACAGTGCAAACTAGGCTCCTTAAGAGAGGCAGGAAACATGACAGATGAGGCGAAGGAAGGAAGGAGGTGCTTTCCTTGGACCAGAATGTGGGCAACAAACTGCTTTTTGGAGCACTTGTTCCCGCTGTTTCAGTATCTGGCCCTGCATGTCACAACACTTGAGTTCTAAGAGAACTCAGCTCCCAGCCACAGTGGATGCTGTGGGCCTCTTTCCCATGAGACAGTAGCAACCACTGTCCTCTGAGGGCAAGCCCCTGCTGCCCGGTGGGAGGTGCACGCCACACAAGGGGAGGGTCACTCATGAGGTGGAAACTGAAGAGTTCAGTTTGATGCATTTGGACTAGGGTCCTGGACTGACACGGCAACCACAAGGGGCTTCTCTCCTGTCTCTGCATGGCTGCTCACAGCTCTCCAGGCAGTCGGCCTGCACTGGAAGCACAGCGAAAGCCTAGGTTGTCTGAGGCTGAATCTGGAGTGTTTCCCATCCTGCCAAGCAAAGGAGAAAAAGGACGGACATTTGTTGAGGAAGGGGCCTATGGTCTTTCCCAGCCTCCCTGCGTCACCCCGCCAGGGCCTGCTGGGGTCTGGTGTGTCTGAGACTGAGGAAGGCACGGTCGGGACAGAGCCTGGTGTTGAGGGCAAGTTCTGACCGAGTGCCACTTCACTTCTGAGGAAAGCAGACAAGAGTATGGGAAGTAACAGTGGCCCTGAAAGACTGCACTGGAGGGCAGGACTATTACTAATAACTTATACCTTCACTAGTTCAGAGTAACTCAACCCAAAAACCCATAGATAAGAAATGAGAATATCACAGCACCAGTCAGTGCTTCAGACTCTCCAAGTGCCCTCACAGGTATTCCTCCCCTCCCAACTGCTCCAGAAGGTAGGACTTCACCATTTCACAGACCAGGAATCAGACACTAGGAAGCCTGAGCTGTCTCGCCAGGGCCACCCTCTGCTGCAGTGGTGCAAGAGAATCAGTGAAAACCCCGCTTCCTGGTTCCCAGCCAGTACTGTTGCTACTCCTTTGTCCAGAAAGAGGTGAGGAGCCCAACACGTTCAAGAAACCTCTGCCACCTCGGTGGGACCCTAAGTGGACTCTACAGTTCATAAGGAATTGGGGTGGGAAGAGTTGCAGAGACCAACCAAACTAAACTTACAGATAAATGAAGTAGAGTACTAGAAAGGGACTCAGAGGCTGGAGGAATGGCACAATGGATAAAGCACTTGAGTGCAAGGCCCTCGGTTCAATTCCCTAGCATCATGTAAAGCTGGGCATGGTGGCGTATACCTGTAATGCCAGCATTCAGGAGACTGAGGTAGGTGAATTGTCCTGAGTCCAAAGCCAGCCTGTGCTATACCAGTAGGTTCAGGACCATCCTGGGTTACAGAGTGAAACCCTGTCTCAAAACTAACTAACTAAATAAGTAAGAAAGGGGTTCAGGACACTGGAACTCTACCATTAAGGTGTCACCACTAACCATCTGCATGAAATAAGCAGGCCTCAGAACCTCCCAGAGCCTTTTTTCTCTTGATTATAAGCCCAAGTGATCAAAGAAAATGATATTGAGTGGCCCCCGCATGACCACTGGCAATGATGTACTGAGATGGCTCCTCCCTCCTTTCTCTGCCCACCTAGCTAGAGGACAAGAGGGAAACCAATACAGTCAGTGTATCAGCCAACAGTCCTCAAGACACGCTGTTGCCAGGGTGCCAAGAGCCTTTCACTTTTCATGGCAAGCATTGCTTGCTTTATCTCCGTGTACCTGTACCTCAGTAGAGGGAGGGGTGCAAAAGTGGAACCAACACCAGCCCTGGCACCATCTTTGTGCCAAGAGCCCAGGATCTCGCTGTCAGCCCCTGCTGTGGTCCCCAGCTGGGTGCTCCCTTGGACCACATCCCTCACCTGGTGGTGACCCGGGCCCGGTGATTAGCAGAGCCATCGGCTGTGTCAATCCAGGATGCCCCTCGAAGGACACGCATGTCCTGGTTAGCAGGCAGGTATGGTGATGCTGTCCACTCCCACACGTTGCCCAGGAGGTCATAGAGCCCTACAGCACAGCAGGAGGTTCAGTCCCAGTCCCCACCCACCATAGGCCCTGGGGAGAAAATGGGGGTGGGTTGGAGGGGACACTTTTCTGTACCTGCTCATCAGACAGAATGATCCCATCAACCAATCTGTGCGCACTGGTAGCAACCTGATGCTAAGTCTTACCGTAGTCATTCTGGGGGGGAAAGGCGTTGACTGGGGAGACGCCATGGAAGCCATCCTCAGCTTTGTCACCCTTGGGGAACTTTCCCTGAAGGGACAAAGTATAGCAAATGGATATATCAGCCCATACCAAGGCAGCTGTTCCTGCCGACCCAGAGGAAAGCCTAGGGTGTGCTGCTGTGTCCTCTATAGGGAAAGGTCAGGGGTGGTGACTTCGGATTCTTATCCCTGAACTCAAAGCAGTTGCCTACTGTCCTTCCCCATGACCTCTGGGCCGGGTGGGAAGAGTGCTTGCCCTGTGGTCCCTGGACCCATGTCCAGCTCCCCTGCTTTGGCTTCCTCCTCTCTGCCCTGAATCCCACATGGCAACAGTGCCATGAGGAGAGAGGCGTGTGCTTTACCGTGCCGTGTCCTGCACATGCTATGTGGCCATCAGAGCCCATCCTGTGCCCTCCTCTAACACCTTTCCCTTCTGCCACCAACAGCTTTAACACCCTCTCATCCACCCTGACTCCACCTTCCTGTCTTTTGACTGGTGATTGGGCCTACAGCCTTCATACTGATCTACATCCCCAGCCAGTCCTGATTTTTAATTTTAAGACAGGGTCTCATTAAGTCACTAAGTTGTCCGCCTGGGCTCAAATTTGTGACTCTCCTGCCTCCGTCTCCCAGAGTGCTCAGATGACAGTCCTGCACCACCAGGCGCAGCTACCTTCCTTATTTCTACCTGCAGACTTTTCAAAATGTAACCTATACTTACTGGTGTAATTTGTCCAACTTGTTTCACCTTTCTTCTCATTAACAAAGCAATTCAGCTGTCCTCCTGTGGAAGTCCCTCTCACAAAAGGAAAGAACGATGTGATTTATTTAATAATACTACAAGTTCTGTCTGTTCATTATCTCTTAATTTAGTCTTCATAACTTTGTTTAGTAAGCACAGCCTCCACTTCAGGTTCAGAAAGGTAATCAAGTTACCAAAGATCAGAGAATAAGCCAGATGCGTCCTTCTGCAGAGCTCCGATTCCAAGCTCCGGTCATCTAAACAGTCGCTCTGCCCTGCAGGCCTTGTCAGTGCTGCTCCCCTCACTCTACAGCGTCTCCCTGGAGGACGGCACCCTCACCAAAACAACTGCTGAGGGTTCCCTGCTGTGGCCACAGTGCGGCTCATCCCCCAAGGCTTCACAGACGGAGGCATGTCACCATGGGGAATAGTATAGAGAGATTGGCAGTCGTAGGAGACTGTGGGTAGGATCTTTAAGAGGTGGGATGATACTGTTGTAGGAACAGATTAATGCCGGTTCCTTCCAATCAGTTCTCATGAGAGTGAGTAAGCTACAAAGCCGGCTCACCCTAGGGCTTGGCCCCTCCTGCTTCTCTGCCGTACAACAACTGAGCCAAGGAGGCCCTTGTCAGAGGCTGAACGGACAGGGCTGCGGGACACTGAACTCTTTGCTTGCAAAACTGTGAGTTAAATAAACCTGTTTTAATAATAATAATAATAATAAAACATGCTTGGTATTTTCTTAAAGTATAGAAAGCAGATTAATATATTCTCTAAACAGTTTCTCTGACATGAACCTCTGTTCTAAGCTTCATATTTCCCATTTTCAATTTTGTTACATTGTTTTTATGGTTCCCGGAATCAAACTCAGGGCCTTGGGCAAGCTGTGTGAGTGCTCACCCACTGTGTTCCACTCCCAGCCTTCCTGTTTTTTACTCGTGACTGAGCATATAAACCACCCAAGGGCACCTGAAGTTAAGCTGATCCGTAACTACCAAGCTCCATCCCTTGGACCCGCGCACATCGTCCGTTCTGGATAACGGCATTACTGTCTCCACATGGCCAAGCTGGTTTATACTTGAATCCAACTCTCTTCCACCCTTCCACGTCTGATTGGCTACTAAACTCTATCTTCTTAGATGGGCTTCTTCTATGTGGCTCCCTGCCTGGCCCCCTTGGTTTCTTTTGAGACAGTCTCACCATGTAACTAGCTCAAGGTATTCTTGAATTTACTACGCAACCTGGATCTGTGGCACAGGCCTGTAATCCCAGCACTCTGGGAGGCTGAGGTAGAAGGATTATAAGTTTGAGACCAGCCTGGGCAATTTAGTGAGACTGTTTCAAAACCAAAAATATAAAGTGGGCTTGGGTTGTAGCTCAATTTAAAGGTCCTGGGTTCCATACCTGTCAAGTCTGTCATCAGGGACCAGATAAGAGAAGAAAAACTACTAACAGGCCTAGCAGCAAACCCCCACCCCACCCCCCTTTCCATACCAAGTACTCAGGACTGCCAAAAATAACTGTTTTCCCCCTTTTGCTAGGTGACTCGGGCCCATGCAGCACAGCTACATGCAACACCTGCAGCCCCTGAGATAAACCCCCTCCTCTCACAATGCAAAAACTCTTCAAGGCCCCGCTCACACTGAAACCTCTCAAGGCCAGGGCTCTTAGAGGGTAGAAAAGACCCCCTTGCCCAGACATTGTCCTGTGCTTCCTAGCACAGTCTGGCAGCTTGTGCTGTCCATTAACAAACTCACTTGGACTGAGACTTAGTCACCCATGAATCATTATGTTCTGAGCTCAAGATCTTTCGGTGCCATGACTCAGATCAGAAAAAGAAATAATCCTGGAAGCAGTGGACAGTGAAAGCTAGTCCCAGACTAACTCCAGGATCCTGAACGACCCCCTCCTCTTCCTGTAAACAGTCAGAACTGGAAGAAATAAACTCACCTGCTGCCTAACAGAACATCAGGTTGCATTTTGCTCTGAACTCGAGATCTAACAATATCCAGTACCAAAACAAAGCAAAACAAACAAAAAACAAAACTAAATAGCCCAAGCTGGACTCAAACATGAATTCTTCCTGCTTCAGCCTCCTGAGTACTGGGATTACAGGCATGCACTAGTATAACTTGGTGGCCTTCTTTTTCTTTCTCTCTTTCTTTCCTTTCTTTCTTTTCCTTCCTTCCTTCTTTTTAATTTGAGATAGGGTCTCACTCTTTAGTCCAGGCTGGCTCTGAACTTGCTATATAGCCCAGGTTTTCCTTGAATTCTTGGCACTCTTCCTACCCTAGCATCCCAAATGCTGGGGTTCCAGGTGTGCGCCACCATGCCTAGTTTATGTGGTGCTGGGAAACTGGACCCAGGGCATTGAGCTTGCTAGGCAAGTGCTTTAGCTACTGAGCTACAGCCCTAGCCCAAGTTTCCTTCCCCGATTCCCTTTGTACTGAATTCAAGGGTCAGTAATTCACTGGGCCTCTGCCACACACTCAAATTCAAAGACTCCCTGTCAGCAATGCAGTTCTACACCATCTGGTCTTACAGCAATGACCATTTCCCTCTTAAATCAAAGTGATGAGCTGGGCCCAGTGGCACAGGCCTATAACGCAGCACTCTGGGAGACTAAGGACAGGATTGCCAACTGTGTGCCCAGGCTGGGCAACGCCACTTAAGTGAGACCCAATTTCAAAACCAAAAATGGATAGGGGATGCAGCTCACTGTGAAGGTTCTGGGTTCCATCCCCAGCATCACACACATAGGTGCTGCGCTGGTTGCAAGACCTCTGCTGGGCGAGGGCGGAAGCTCGGTGGTGCAGTGCTTGACTGCCTGGAATGAACGAGGCTCCTGGGCGCCAACAGAAGAACCCTAACAGCAAAAACTCTGCTGGCTCTCCACTATCTAAAACCTCTGCTTGACACTCTTGGTCCTTGATCACCTGTCTGCAACCCGACTGCTGCTTCTCTCCCACGCCCCGGCATCCTCCTGGGCCCTGGCCTCCCTGGATTAGGTGCACCTCTGAACCACCAGTGCTCTTTCCTGATACAATATAGTACCAGGGATTCAGGCTGTTTCCTCTGCTTGGAATGTTCTTTCTTTCATGTCATTCGACAATCTCCTAGTCCTTGTCCTGTGAAGCCGTCCCCAGTGCTCATAGGCATTGTCCCTGGCCTCACTGGTTTAGCTTACCGATTATCAGATCCATTAGAACACAAACCTTCTGAGCTCTACCATAGGCCAGCACAGTGCCTGGCTGGTAGCAAGTGTCTGCTGAGAGGAGGAAGGAGGGTCTTACCTGCCATAGGTTAGTGCGGTTTGGCTGGAACCTGTTTCCCCATGGGTAAACCTGACCTGCCAAGAGAGCAAAGACACCACAGAAAAAGAAGAGGCAAAGAGTTGGGAAGGAAAAATAGTAAAGAGAGAATAGGAAGTTAGGAGGTAGCAGGAAGACGGAGATTACTCTTATCTCCTAAACTCAATCCTTCCACTCGCTGTACTGCATTAGGAACTTCTGACCTCCTGACTTGCTGTTATTTGGTTACTGTACTGGGACTGAACCCAGGGCCTCTGCACTGAGCTACATTTCCAGACCTTTTTGCTTTTTGAGATAAGGTCTTGCTAAATTGTCCAGATTGGATTTGAATTTGCAGTGCTCCTGTCTCAGCCTCCCAAAGTATTGGGATTAGGGTTACTGGTATGTGGGATAACGCTAAACCTTTTTTATTTTTTTTAATTTTGAGACATAGTACATTAAGTTGCTCAAGTGGCCTCTCAACTTGTGATCCTCCCGCCTCAGCATCCCAAGTACTGACATTATAGGCATGTACCACTATGCCTGGTTTAATTATACACTTTTTAACACCTGTAGACTCTCTAATAGTTAAGAATTTAATATGCTTTCCATTTCGTTTTTTTTTCCAGTTATTCATTTTTATGACATTTTCATGGTCTGAGAGTGATTAGAAATAGAACACAACCACAACTGGTCCTTCACCACACACAATTAAAGCAGCACTGCTCCAGGAAACGCGAACTTTCCCTACCCTTTAAGGCTCCCATGCAGGGCTGGAGGAGCAGCACAGTGGTTAAAGCACCCGCATAGAAAGCGCAAGGTGCTGGGTTTGATTCCTCAGCACCACATGTGGTAGTACATGCCCGTAATCACAGCACTGAAGAGGCTGAGGCAGGAGGACTGCTGTGAGTTCAAGGCCAGCCTGGGCAACACAGTGCTTTAGGAGCAGCCTGGACTACAGAATGAGACCTGTCTCACAAAACAAACAAACAAACAAAGCTCCCATGCAGGACAGAAGGAGGAGAAAAATACAGGGAATTCCTTAGCATCCGTACCCTTCAAGCTCCCTCGGGCTGCAAACTCCCACTCTTCTTCTGTGGGCAGCCGCTTCCCTCGCCAGGCACAGTAGGCACGAGCATCATTCCAGCTCACATGTACCACGGGGAGCTCCAATCTCTCTCGGATGCCAGAGCCAGGACCTGCAGGCTGACAGCCAGGATGAAATGAGACAGGCTCCAAGGAAGGCAAAGTCTAGAGTGTCTGAGTTCAACTTTCACCAGTAGATGGCACATGGAAGTTGGAAGAAATAGCCTAGTGAGTGAGGAAGGTCCAGACCTAGAAATAAGGCATTATACAGAGGCCAAAGGAAAATGTGGATGGGCAACAGGGAGTCCAGGCTAGCCTTGAACTCACAGCAATTCTGCTGCTTCAGCCTCCTGGGTGCTGGGATCACAGGCGTGCACCACCACGCCCAGC
The DNA here is from genome assembly GCA_004027205.1 of Ctenodactylus gundi. Taxonomy (NCBI): domain Eukaryota; kingdom Metazoa; phylum Chordata; class Mammalia; order Rodentia; family Ctenodactylidae; genus Ctenodactylus; species Ctenodactylus gundi. Next base: position 83,837 of record PVKB01002962.1, read on the forward strand.
TAATTTTTCTATGGTGCTGGGGAATCGAATTCAGAGTCTTGCACATTGATTGCTTTAAGACTGGGCTACACCCCCAGCCCTTGCTTGGCTGTTTCCCTGAAACTCCCCTGTCATCCCTTAAGATTTAGGGGCGGGCCACTGGATACCTCCTCCCAGAGAGTGAGGTCTCTCACGCCTCTCTCCTTTGTGTCTAAATAAAGATCTACTATTCTAAAACAAACAAACAAACAAACAAAAAAACCTCACTTAGTATTCCTGGATGGGTAAGAGGTCTAGGGAAGCCAAGCCTCCAGAATAGAGTCAGGAAGCGCATGAACACTTACTTGCCTCCAAAATGCCTTTTCCACAGGAAGCCACCAAAGAACAGGCTGCAAAAAAGAAGTAGCAGGTGTACAAGATGCTCTGACCCAGAAGGAGCACCTTTCTACCTAGCCACGGGAACAGAGGTCTTCAGGCTAAGACTCAGGCTGTGGCTGCAGTCTTTAGAGTAATATCTCACTGTTGTTATTAGTTCTAGGTGGCTCAGCAAATATCTAAATATTGTATTTAACTGAAACTTTTGAGACAGGATCTTGCTATGTAGTCCAGGCTGGCCTTGAACTATTTAGCTCCCCAAACTTGTCATCCTCCTGCCTCAGCTTCCTCTAGTGCTAGGATTAGTGCCACCATACCCCTTTTTATTTTTTTATTTCAAGACAGTTTCACTAAATTGCTAAGAGGCCCAGGTCAGACTTGAACTTGTGATGTTCCTGCCTCTACCTCCCAGAGTGCTGGGACTAGTGTCCCATGCTATCAGTCCCAATGGCTTCTGTGGATTTTTATCGATCTCCGTATGGAAGAACAAGCTGAGGATTAAACTCTAGGTGTGCAGAGTAACCTGACTCTTGCTTCCTCTCTGCCTCCAGCTCTCAGACCTGACTGTGCCCTGTGATCTGGGTAACATCATGTCCCACAGGACCGTGTGGCCAGGTCCCACACCCCATTCCCTCAGCTGCTTGATCGGGTTTTCTCACCTTCATTTTTTGAGTTGCTTTATTGTTTAGCTCATTGGAGACGAAGTCCTCAAAGACAAAGCTCCATCCAAACATCTCAGCCTCTGTCCGGTACTTTTTCTCCCTGACAAACTCCCTAAAAAGAGACATTTCACTTGGTCCAGCTGATAAGAGTTCTGTGTCCCATTCCTACCCTCTCCTGCTCCTGGAAACCTCAGATATTCTTGTCCTGTGAGTAACACATCACATAGTTTTCAAGAGCTCCAAGGAATTAACCTAAAATCCTGAGTAGATTTTCTTTTAATATGGAATATAATTTACATACAGAAAATTAACATTTTAGTATACATTATCTGTGTTTTTAATGAAGTATGTAATCATTACCCTCACCAAGATACAGCTGGGGATGAAGCCAAGTGTTACAACACTTGCCTAGCATGTATGAGGTAATGAATTTAATTCCCAGCACTAGAGAAAAAGAAAAGTAATTATTTAGGGGCTGCGGATGTAGCTCAGTAGTAGACAAGATTCCCTAGCATGTGCCAGGCCCTGGCTTAGATCTGAGCACCATAAAACAAAAGAAACAAACCAACCAACCACTTCCAAAAATTCCCCAGTGCCTGTGTAACTACTGAATTGTTTCTTTTTTTTTTTTTTTTTGTCCTTGTGGTTGCCTTTCTCAGAATGTCATATAAACTGAATGTGGCTTCTGGGGCTTGGCTTTACCTTACATCATCCATGCTGTTTCCATTACTACTAGTCTGCGCGCCCCCCCCCCTTTTTTTTTTTGAGACAGGGTCTTGTTCTGCAGTCCAGGCCTGGTCCTGAGCTCATGATGTAGCCCAGGCTGGCTTTGAACTCACAGCAATCCTCCTGCCTCAAGCTTCTAGAGTGCTGGGATTACAGCATGCACCACCACACCTGGTTTATTTGGTACTAAGGAATCAAATCCAGAGCCTTGAGCTTGCTAGGTAAGTGCTCTAACCCTCTAACCGCGGTGCTATTCCTCCAGCCCCCTAGCTCGCACCTTTTCATTGGTAAATATACCATGTTCTGGGGCTGGAGGAATGGCACAGTGGTGAAAGCACTTGCCTTGCAAACAGAAGGGCCTGAATTCAATTCCCCAGTACCACATAAAGCTGGGTGTATTGGTGCACGCCTGTAATCCCAGCACCCCAGAAGCTGAGGCAGCCAGACTGACCAGAGTCCAAGGCCAGTCTGGGCTATACCAGTGAGTTCAGGACCAGCCTGGGTTATAGAGCAAGGCCTTGTCTCAAAAAGAGAAAAAAACACAAAGTACCATGTTCTGTGTACGTATCAGCTGTAGACAGTCATCCTCCAAGTCCTCTAGCATTTGAAGATGAATAAAGACATGAGCAGCATATTTAAGGGTGAGGATTAAGACTCTTTATGAAAAATTTTTATCACATATCTAAACTCAACAATAAACATGGCCCCAGTACCCACATAAACACTGGATATGGTAGCACATGCTTACAATCCCAGCACTGAGGAGGCTGAGGCAGGAGAATTGCTGTGCGTTCAAGGCCAGCTGCACAGTGATTTGAGGACCAGCCTGGACTGCAGAGTGAGACTCTTTTGCCAAAAAAAAAGTCTCGGTATATATATATATATATATATATATATATATTATTATTATTATTATTTTTTTGAGACAGGGTCTCAGCCTTTAGTCCAGGATGGTTCTCAACTAAGTATGTGGCAGAGGCTGGCTTTGAACTCCCAGCCATTCTCCTGCCTGATTCAGGCTCCTGAGTGCTGTGATTATAGGCATGTACCACCAAGCCCAGTTTTTGCAGTGCTGGGGAATCAAACTCAGGGCCTATGCGTTTTCTAGGCAAGTGCTTTAACCAATGAGCTATTCCTCCAGCTATATTCTGAGACCTTTTTTTTTGGAGACAACATCTCAATCTGTAGTCCTGATTAGTCTTGAATTCACCACGGCGCTGCAATCCTCCGACCTCAGCCTCTCGAGTGCACGGATTACAGGTGTGAACCATCATGCCTAACTTATGAGGTGCTGGGGAAAGAACTAAGGGTTGAAGGCAAGTGTTTTACCTGGTCAGCTATTCCTCCATGCCTCTAATTTGAGACTTTAGATTTTCCTACAGTCTGACATGGGCTAGTATTGTTTTTTCTTTTGTGGTCCTGGCAATGGAGCACAGGGCCTTCACACTGAGCTCCATCCCCAGCCCTTTCTAATTTTTAAATAATTTTTTTTGAGCCAGAGTCTCGTTAAGTTGCTAAACTGCCCAGGCTGGGCTTGAACTTGTGGTATTCTTGCCTTTGTCTTCCATAGTGCTGGGATTATAGGCCTGAGCCACTGGGCCCAGCTATTTTTAAGCAACAAAGCAGAGCCTGCTGGTACAGGCCTGTAATCACAGCACTTGGGGAAGAGTGCAAGTTTGAGCTCAGTCTGAGCAACTTAGCAAGACCTTGCCTCAAAATATAAAATTAAAAAAGTCGGACAGAAGGAGCCTAGCATGAAGGTCCTGGGTTCAAATCCAGTATACAAAACAATCTCTAAACTCCTGGGCTCATAAACCTACCTAAGCCTCCCAAACAGGTGAAACCAGGGTGTGTCCCACCATACCAGCTCGACACATGGCTATTAAACAATGTGTATATTGAGAGTGGTTCTTAAATTTTTAGATTATTTGTCTATAGTTTTTTTTGTTTTTGTTTTTGTTTTTTTTTTTTTGGATACAGGGTCTCATTCTGTAGTCCAGGCTGGTCTTGAGCTCACTAGATATCCCAGGTTGGACTCAGACTCAAGGCAATCCTCCTGCCTCAACCTCCTGAGTGCTGGGATTACAGGCATATGCCACCACATCTGGCTTATGTGGTACTGGGGAATCGATCTAATGACCTTGTGTTTGCTAGGCAGAAGCTTTAGCAGCCGAGCTATGCCCCCAGCCCTACAGTGTTATCTTTATAGAGATACCGTTTTTCACAACCTTAATTGTTTCCTTATGACCAGTCTCTAGAGGCAGAATCTCTGGGTCAAAGGGGTGAAGATATATGCTAACACTCCTTTTACTTGTTTTGTTCTTCAATTAGTTTTTCTGAAACTTCGTATTTAAAAAATATTTAAGTCTAACAATATTCCCCCCCCAGAGCATAATGCCGCATTTTATTTTCTATGTTTTATAAAATGACACAAATATTAATTACATGTTTTTGTTTTCTAAATAGTAAAACATATAGTAAAAACTCCTATGAAAAGTCCCCTTATAAAAATATTCTGTGAGAAATTAGTATTATTTAAGTAAATTTCTGGAGATTTGAGTTGATACAGAGCTGTTGCTTACAGCACTGTAGAAAATAGGCTGAAAGAATGTTTGTATAATTTTTCAAATATCATACCAGCCTTTTGGATCAGCAAAAATAATCCTAATAATAATAAAAATTTTAGGGTCACGATGCTGAGGAAACTTCCCAGTTCTTTTAAATATGAGATGAACTGTGGGATTATAAATTGGAGAACACACATTAGTATGTCATAAAATATTTATTCCCAATTCCTATTAGTATGTCTCCATAGCTACAATTGCTGATATTAATGTTCAGGGGCTGGAGAAACAGCTCAGTGGTTACAGTGCTTGCCTAGCAAGCACCGCAAGCCCTTAGTTTTATTCCCCATCACCATGTAAAGTTGGGCATGGTGGCATATGCCTGTAATTCCAGCGCTCAGGAGGCCTAGGCAGGAGGACTGCCATGAGTTCAACACCAGCCTGGGTTGTATGGTGTATTCAGGATCATGGACTGCAGCATGAGAACCTGACTCAAAAAAAAAAAAAAAAAATTAACGTCCAGGCTTGGAACTACCTCTAGAGACATTTAGTATTTACTTATTGATCACTCAATACACATATATTGAGAGGCCAGCAGATGCTGAAGAGGTCAGGAGATGCCCAAGTCCTGCTACACTCTCTAGGGTCATAGTAACAATGAAGCAAGACCCGCAAGACCCCTGGTTTCAAGGAGGCAACATTCTAACCTTTAAATGGGGTGCGGTGAAGGGGTTGGGGCATAGCCCAGTGGTTAAAGCTACTGCCTAGCATCTGCAAGGCTCTGGGTTCCATACCCCAGCACCATGTAAAAATTAACTGAGCATGGTGGCATATGCCTGGTCCCAGCACTCAGAAGGCTGAGGTGGGAGGATTGCTATGAGTTTGAGGCCAGACTGGTCTATGCAGTGAGTTCAAGACTAGCCTGGACTACAGATTGAGACCCTGTCTCAAAAAAAAAAAAAAAGAATAAAAAATGACTATTTAAACTGGGTTATAAAAAGACATGGTCACAAGTATAACATTTAAATACTTTGCCATATTTGCTCTGTCTTCCTGCCCCTTCCCTCTCTACATGCTTCCTTCTTCTATCATCTGAGGTAAGTTGTAGATATCTTTTGGATAATTTTTACTTACATAAAACATGACTCTGGGGAAACTAAGACAGCTCACAGCTTCCTGATTGAGCTGGAAACACATACCTGACTCCTAAAGCAACAAAAAATATGACAGGAAGTTAAGGGACTTTCAGCTAGTATAACCCTTCCCCAGTGTTAACCACCACCCACCACCGTGCCCACTACCAGTAAAAGATTTTTGTTGAGTGTTGGCTCACATTTCAATGTGATACGTCCAGTGTCCATGGAAAATGCACTAGCTTAAGGGTCAAGGGGAGCTGGGCTCGTCACCACAGGCTTGTAATCCAAGCACTCTGACAGGCCAAGGCAGGAGCATCGCAAGGTCAAGCCTATCCTGGACCCTTAGTGAGACCCTGTCTCAAAATCGAAAAGCAAAAATGGACTGGGGATGTAGCTCGATGTAAAGGTGCATGGTTCAATCCCCAGTAACACACACACCCACACAAAACTATAGTCAAGGAGTTTGAGAATCAGGTTCACCTCAAACCTCCTGGCTTTCGTGAAGATCCTTCAGGAGGATGGAGATGACACACCTCTCAGTGCTACTGCTAAAATAATAGACAGATACATCTGATTTATGGCAGTGGGCAAACAAGGTTCCTTTCGGAGATTAGGAATGAAGATAAGAAAGAGCCTTGAGACTGGAGGAATAGCTCAGCAGTTAAAACGCCTGCCTAGCAAGTGCTACGGAAAGTGCTAAGTACCTGAGTTCAACTCTCCAGCACTACCTAAGCAGGGCATGGTGGCGCATGCCTGTAATCCCAGCACTTGGGAAGCGGAGGCAGGAGGACTGCCCTGAGTCCAAGGCCAGCTTGGGCTCCACAGTGAGTTCAGGACCAGCCTGGCCTACAGTAAGACACACTCTCTCTCTCACACACACACACACAAAGAAAGAAAGAAAGAGCCTTTACCACCCCCTGAAGAAACCTGTTATACCTGAAATCTTTATTGGTGACAGGAAATATGTCGATGGCAAAGGGTTTCACAGTTACCTCCCGGGCAGGCCCTTCACCGTCTCTGCCATCTGGCGCGTTCGTTCCCATCAGAAATTGCCCACCTGGCAGATGGACCATGCTGGCTGGCTGTGCATTTCCTGCAGAGAGGTAGTTATCAGCAATGCATATATATACATATATATGTGAAGTGTTATTATTTGGATCATATGTAATACTCACAAAACCATAAAAAGAGGGGCCGGGGACAAAGCTCCATGGTGAAAGCACTTACCTAGCAATTACAAGGCCCTGGGTTTGATTCCCCAGCACCACATAAAAATTGGCTGGGGGTGGTGGCACTTGCCTGTTAATCCCAGTTCTTAGGTGACAGAGGCAAGAGGACTGCTGTGAGTCCAAGGCCAGCCTGAGCTACATAGTGAGTTGAGGACCAGCCTTAACAATAAAGCAAGATCCTGTCTCAAAAAACAAAACAAACAAACAAAAAGAATCACAGTATAAAAAGATAAAATACAAAGGCTTCAAGATTTGGCTTTACCTAGGTGTGGTGGTACACACCTGTAATCCCAGTACTATGGTAGGATAAGGCAGGAAAATCACAAATTCAAACCCAGCATAGGCAATTTAGTGACTTGGTGAGACCGTTTCTCAAAATAAAACAGATCAACAAATACAAATTTATTATATTTTTGAGACAGGGTCTTGCTCTGTAGTCTAGGCTGATCCTGTAGCCCAACTCATGACAATCCACCTGTCTCAGCCTTCCGAGTGTTGGATTACAGATATGCACCACCACATGCAGTTTATGTGGTGATGAGGAATCAAACTCAGGGCTTTGTGCTAGGCAAGCGTTTTAACTGCCGAGCTATGCCTTTAGCCCGACATTGTCATCTTCATAAAGAAATACTGTTGCACAACCTTAACTCAAACAAAAATTTAAAAAGGGTTGAGGATATAACTTAGTAAGAAGACTCTGGGACATTTCCTAGTACAAAAATAAACAGGCTCGAAGTTCTTGTTCTGCTTCCTTGTTTTCTGGGAAACCTTAGGGTAATTACTTCATCTGACATCCAAAGTCTTCATCTATAAAATGGGGATAACCTCACAGGTTGGAGCTGCGTGAATTAAAATAACATGTGAAACATTGCAGCCACGGTAGCATCCCATTTACTCCTCTACACAACTCTGTTCCAGCCTGGTCAATTTAGAAGCTGTAACCTCAGATACACCCAGCTCTTTCTACCCATTCACCATCTCATGCTTCTTCTCTGCTTTGTCCTCTTCACTTGCCCAACACTTAGCAATTTCTTTTTTCAGAGGGGCTCCTGTTACATTTCCCACGTTGGTCTGGTGCAACTCCTACATGCACATGATCCTTTGGCCTCAACTTCCCGAATGCTGGGATTACAAGCCACAATACCGAGTCCAGCTTAAATGATAATTATTGTTATAGTGTGGGGGATCCAATCCAGTACCTTCACACGGAGCTACAACCCTTTCTTTTTATCTTTGATTTTGGGATAGGGTCATGTTAATCATTAAATCGCCTAGGCTGGGCTTGAATTGTTGATACTTCTGCCTCGGCTTCCCAGAACGCTGGTGTTACAGGTCTGTACCACCAACCCTGGACCAGATTACATTCTTACTTATTCTTACCAATATATCATATGCTCTGGAAAGGAAACGACAAGATGCATTTTGCCAGGGTACCATGGGCACCTATCCAAGTGCATGATCAACAAATAATTACATGAGCTCGTTTACAAGCTTGCTGTTTGGAAAACCTCAGCAAATCATATAATTAAGAGAAATCTTTAAATTATTTAATAGGAGAAGACCAAGACCCAAAAAAGAGATGACCATTAAGAGCTGCTTTGGAGCAGAGCATGTAGCTCACTGGTGGAGTCTGAGCTCAGCTGACCACAAGAGATGGGACCAGATCCCAGCCTGATATCTAAGCTCCTTAAAGGCGGAGTCCAGGTCTTTCGATATTCCTCAGCACCCTATCTTTACCCCTCTTCTCAAAAAATAAATTTCAAGGATAAACAAAAAGGAGCAAACGAAAATCTCAAGTTAAAAGGGAAATCAAGAAACAACATAGGGGCTGGAGGAATAGCACAGTGGTTAAAATGCTTGCTTTGCAAACTCAAGGCCCTGAGTTCCATTCTCCAGCACCACATAACGCCTGGTGTGGTGGCTCATTCCTGTAATCCCAGCACTCGGGAGGCTGAGGCAGGAGGACAGCTGCGAGCCCCAGGCCAGCGTTGTCTACATAGTGAGTTCAGGACCAGCGTGGGCTACAGAGCAAGACCCTGTCTCAACAAAACAAAACAACAACAGCATCTGTGCTGGGCCTAGTGGCCCCAGTACTCTGGGAAGCTGAAGCAGGAGGCTCCCTTTAATGACTTAGTGAGATTCTGTCTCAAAATAAAAAATAAATGAGCTGGTGATGCAACTTAGTGCGAGGGTGCAGAACTAGATATCCAGCACTCTCCCCTCCACTGCCATCTATAAACTTAATTTTGACCCTAATTCAATAAAAAGAAAACTATAATTGAAAATAGTTTTCAGATAAGTGCCTTTGCAGCCTGGACATATTACAGAGTTCTGTCAAATTTTAAGGCAGGAAATGGTATTGTAATTCTCTGCGTGACTTCTTCCGCTTCCACGACTGGAGCTGATTACTAGTATAATGCCGAGATTACTCTGGGGCTCCGTAAGGGGGTGTGAGCGCGACCCTAAAGAGCAAGACTGGCCCCATGCAGCCAGCTCTTACAGGCAAGTACTAAAGGTGTGGCGGGTGTTTATACTTTTTTTTTTAATTCAACAGATTCCAAAGGAGATTAAAAGTAAAAACGAGAGACGGTGCTAAGACCCGAGCTTCAGCGACTTCCCCGCGGGAGACCTCCGGGCGGCGCCTCCCCCCAGCGACGGCGGCCCGGAAGAGACAAAAGCGCGTTCTACGTCCCAAAGCAAAGGGCCCCATCCCTTTCCCGGCGCCTGCCGAGAAGCGGGAAGGCCAGCACACTGACCTAGCTCAAGCCAAAGGCCGGGCAGGAGCGACAACACCAGCAGCAAGAGCCCCGAGACACCCATGCCGACACCCATGCCGAGGACCAGGATTCCACGACACGCTTCGCGGCACGCTGCGCGTGCGCAGAGGCCCCGTGCCGGTAGGGCCGCTCACGCGTGCGCACAACTCCGAACCTGCTCCTGCCCAGCCTCCCAAGCGGGCATTACAGGCGCGCCACGCCGGGCTCATATCGTGCTGGGGAATCCAGCCGGTACATAACGCTTGACTGCTCGGCTTAGGGCTTGCTAAGCAAGCGCTTTAAACCTGAGCCATTCCTCCAGCCCCTACATAGTAATATTTTTTCTCCTGGGAACTGGTGGGTGAGGCCATATTCAAGAACATCAGGAGAGCTATGGTAAGATACAGAACAAAAGAACTTTCGGCAAATATCCGAATAAAGGGCTCTGCTGGACTCAGAGAAGCAGCATCAAGATATGGCCACTGCGGCCCATTCTAGTGGTGGGAAGCGGAGCTAGAGTGGTGGCTTGAGTGAAATGAGTCAGACATTAAACATGTTAAATACCGCATGGTTTCTCTGCTTTGGGAAACACTAACTACAGGCATTCTGTAGAACCAAATGTGTGTATAGTGGGAATTAGGGTGGGATTGGGAGGGTGAGGGAAGGGATCTTGAAGTTGATGTGATACGTATGTGCACAAAATACTCAGTTCATTGTAAACATTATGTATCACATACATATTAGTAAAAACGGTGGAAAAAAAAAACCCTGAATGTCCTTGACCAATTTTGCAATTGTTAACTAGTGGTATTGAGTTTGCTGTCTTTAAAAGAGCCAGGGAATTAAAAAGCAATGAAGGTCCCTGAAATTCTAAGGAATTCAATTCTTGGGCTTCTTTCCCTTTTACAGTGAGATTGTTGTTTAGTACATGATGTCCAGTCATTTAGTTTGCCTGGGTTGTGTTAAAAGAATCATCTTAGATTGCACACAAACCATCCAAAATCAAGTAAGTCAGCATGGTGGCTCACATCTGCAGTCCCAGCACCCTGGGTGCTGAAAATTCAAGCCTAGGCTCAGCAACTTACAGTGAGACCCTGCCTCAAAACCCAATATAAAACGAGCTGGGGATTTAGCTCTGGGAAAGCCCTAGATTCAATCCCCAGAACCACAAACACAAATCTATTAATATAACGTATACGAGACTGGAGGAATGGCTCAGTGGTTAAAGCACTTGCCTAGCAAGTGCTAAGCACCTAAATCCAACTCCCCAGCACCACATAAGCTGGGCATGGTGGTGCACACCTGTAATCCCAACACTTGAGAGGCTGAGAAAGGATTGCCATAAGTTCAAGGTCAGCCTGGGCTACAAAGTGAGACCTTGTCTCAAAAAAAAAAAAAAAAAAAAAATGTAGACAAAGATCTCCAATGTTTTTCGAGTCTATGAAATGTTGGGGAGCAGTCATCATGTAAGCATATGGCTCAATGGCTGGCCAAGACTTTCAGTGCACCACTCCAAGACCACAGAGAGATTTCCACTTAACATTTATTGCACTATCTATTGTTATCCCCTAAAAATACAAGGCTCATAACAAAAAACTTTATCGGCAAGGACTGCAAATACTATCAGCTGTATAAAAAACAATTTCACGGAAGCTAGAAGAGTACAGTAACTTGAGAAAAAGGTGACACTAAGGGTTTGGAGTAATATTTTGCAGAAGCATGAAGTCTATAAGCTTGACGCGTCAATCAAAAAACCTAAGACATCTGGTAACTTAGTAACCTTGGTCATCGTGCTCAGCTGATTCTGCACTTGCTTTCGCCATCTCCTCTCCTTTCATCCGCTTGTCCTATGATCCCCTACAGCGTGACTTTTCTGAGGGGCATGTTAGGAAATCTGTATCAGAAGCATGTGACCCCAATGCATTGAATAATTACGTAGGAACTTATACTAAGGAAACAGGTGCTTCTGAATTTTAAATTACTCATGTTATTTACATCCACATAAAATTTTATTTTTGTCACCACAGCAACAACAAAACCCGTTTGCTGGATAAAAAGGGCCTGTGTATGTATGCACACTCGGTGAAATTTTAAAAGTTTAATTATAATTTTACATCATAATTTGAACAGTTGACAAGTATCCTTTCATTTTCATGTAGGAAAAGAAAATTCCTTTGAAAACCACTTGAAACTTAGACAAAACTTCCACAACTATATTTTTCAGTATCATTCTGTAGTCTTCAAGATTCAGATAATACAAGGGATGTTTCAATTCATCCTTTTAGAGAAGACATTCCAGCTCGCATGATCTCATCAACCAGGAGAATGTTGGTGGCTATCACAGTGCTGGAGGAGGCAAACAGGCTAGTTTAGTTTCTGTGTTTATGATTCATTCACACCCTCAGGGAGGGGCAGGAGAGGGCCAGAACATACTATATAAAGAACAGACAAGTCACTATTTCAGTTTTAGTTTTCCCAAACTTACCAGGAATGCAGCAGCTGTTTCTTCACACAATAGTTATCCCACACACCTACTTCTGCCGCAACCATTGGCTCCCCTGAAAGGGAACCAAGTGTTCTTAAAAATCACATTATAGTAGATTTTAACATCAGGTGCTAAGTGGGGAATATTTTCTTACGCAGTGTTACCAATTCTAAGGAAGAAGATAAATCTTATTAAGATCTTACATAAAGACACTGGGAAAGTCTTGTGCTAAACTGCTCAGCATTCATTACCCAGTGTACCCATTATTAGTTAACTGTGAGAATTCTCCAAATCATCAATCCTACCCAAACTAAGTGGCTGACCTCTACTTACATGACTTACAGTAACGGGGTGTGCCTGGTGGTTACCAAACGCGAATGCTTGGGCACATTTCTAATCTATGTCTTTTACGGGGTGTGTGTGGGGGGAACAGACCACATTCCTAGTGTCCCCTTACTTATAATATCTAGTTCTTTCTTTTTGAGTGGCATTCTCTTACCTGTATTCAAGTCTACACCCACAAGTTGACCTGATTCTGAATGTTCCGCTTGAATTTTAACTAATGTTTCCTGAAGGTCAAAACCGGAGTTCTGAGCAAGGACCTAAAATAAATCAATAATTTTGGAAAGACAATGAAGAAATGAGAATAACATCTACAATAAGGCAACACGATTTTCAACTCATTTTTAAAAATCTGTTCAAATGCGACAAAGCCATTATGTTTGCTTCGGAGAACAGTCTGACACACCAAGGATCAAGTCTCTAGCAATCCCACAAACCCAGCAATACACTGCATTGAGTTTATAACAGAAAACAATGGTATTTGTCAGTTTAAAATGACAGAAAACAAACTTGTATTTGCATATAACCCATATACTGCAGACATTCTTAAAATAGTTATCTCTTGTTATTTGAAACTTCACAGACATTCAAGTCTCTCAGAGGAGCAAAATGCTTTAAGATGATAAAGATATACTCTACATTCAGGGGAAAAAAGTTGACAGAACTTATTTATCCAAAAGTTTTCACATTAAGAAAAACCTTCATTATCAGAAAGTTCAATCAGCTGAATCATTTTAGTGCAATTTAGAAAACTGCTAAAAAAAAAAGCATCCACACCTTGGGAATAATGAGCAATGCGTCAGCAAACGCTTGTACTCCAAGCTGGGCTCTGCCCTTCACGTTGGGCTTGTATTTAATGAGGGCTTCTGCCATTGCCACCTCCACTGCACCAGCACCGGGAACCACACAGCCTATTTGATGGGAAGAAAGGAGAATGCTAAGCTACAAAAAATAAACTACTGTAGAACTAAGCATAAGGAAAAATAATATAAACTGCATAGGAAAACCTTCCCATAAGTAACAGCCATCAGCCAAATAGTTCATTTAGTTAGCACTAACAGCTCTTGTGAGTTATTAGCTCATTTATTTGTATTCACTTTTAATAATGATATACTATGAAAAAAACAGTATACCACCATATCCATTTTAAAATGAAGGCTTTACTTTTGCATGGTGTCTGGCTGTGTAAATTACTGATTAAAGAACACAGTATTCAGCCATGCCTCTTCAGTTAGCAAAGTCATTATAAATACAGTGAGGATCTTACCATCATCAATAGCATTTTTGACGGCTCTCAAACCATCTCTTATTGCATCTTTGATTTGAGTCAAAGTGTGCTTATTTGGTCCTTTGACCAATAATGTGACAGAGCGGGGATTATTGCATTTCTCAATAAATGTGAACTTTTCTTCTCCCTATGTGTTTGAGAGCAGTTTCAAAAAACAGGACATGGTCATGCAAAGAATAAAGTGACAGGATGTACAGGCAGAATTAAATAGCACATTAGTAGGCAACAACAATGATCATATTAAAGAAAATTTTATCAAAAAAATCACAAGAGAAACATGGGGCAACCCATTCTCTTGGTCCCCTTCTAACTAGTAGAAGCTTTCCCTTCCTCCTTTCTCCTATGTTTTTCCCAATAATGTGTTCTCTTCACAAGCTCAAAAAAGGAAAGGTAGGACTGGGGGCATAACTGAGTGGTCAGAGTGCTTGCCTATCAGGTCAAGGTCCAGGGCTCGACTGCCTAGCACTACATAAGCCAGGCATGGTGATGTACACCTGTAACTCCAGCATTTGGGAGACTGAGGAAGGAGTACCCTGAGTTTGAGGACAGACAGCCTGGACTACATAGTGAGCTTAAGAACAGCCTAGACCAGTGAGACTCTGTCTCAAAAAAAAGTGATTTTTGGGGGGTGGTCAATGAGTTATCATTTCTACATATAAACTATCAACAGGGGCATAAAGAAAAATCTGATCCTGAATGGACTTTTCTGAAGAATTCATGAAAAGAAGAGCACTATTAGTTTTAGGAAGAAAATATACTTACCAAGGTATACTCATAGACAAGTCCTGCATGTCCCAAACAATCAGGATTTAGGTCATCAAAGGAATTTAGAGCTATGCCACCACAAGCAAGAGTCAGCCTGAAATATTAAAGATGTTTCAAGGGAGACACACAGATGAGGTTAGTGGCTATATTCAATGAGAAAACTAACAATTTTTATAAAGAAAAATGTCAGGATTGTACATTATAATTATAGCCTAAGATGTATTTTAACCTGTGTCTTTCAATTTACTACCAACCAGTTAAAAACCGGTCTTTTCTCTCAACTCTCCCACAGTGACTTCCTGATACAAAAACTTTATGAATAAACAAATGTGGTATACATCCACACCATACAATGCAATATTATTCAGTCTTAGCAAATCTCCCTCTCATACAACAGGCTGGAGAGATTTATTTCCAAACAATATTATTGAGACAGACAGGCTTTCACTACGTAATTCAGGTTGGCCTCAAGTTCACAGTGATCCTCCTGCACTACCATGCCTGCTTGAGAAAAAAAAAAAAGATTCTAATTCTCCAGTCTTCTGTTATGTTTTGGGTCCAGCATTTCCATAAATGGCTTGTGCTCAATTCTTAGCACTACCAAAATCAAAATAAGCCATCATGATAAAAAAAAAGCCAATGCAAGGACAAATACTGTGATTCCACTTCCATGAAGTAACAAATTCATAAACAGAACACAGAATAGTGTTTGCCAGAGGCTAGGAAACTAGGGAACAGGGAGTAATGTCTGAGATGATGAAGTTCTGGAGTGGACAGTCGTGATGGGTGAACAACAGTGTTATGTAGTTAATGCCAATAAATTCTACATTTAATAATTAAAATGAGGGATGGGGTGGTAGCTCAGTGACAGTACAGGTTCACAATTCCAAATACCAAAAACCATAGACAAAAAGTGTCAAAATGACAAATTCTGTTATCTACATTGTGCTATAATTTAAAAGTGAAAAACAGGAAAGTTACATGAAAGGAAAGAGTATTAATTCACTTGTAAAATATACAAAATTCGTATTACTCAGCTATCTGGCTGAGAGCCATACCTCTCCATATTTCTCCTTTTGGCTCTACGCAGAGCTACTATGCCTTCTTTTGCAAGAGCATCTAAGGAAAAGGGATCAATTCCCTATGACAAAAAAAAAAAAGTCTCAGATCTTTCACCTTAAAAAATTAAGAAACAGTAACAACTTCATTTACTAATTTCTTTCTTACCTTTTGGTTAATGACAACAAATCCTTTATCTGAATCCCCACAAACCTTCTTTTTCAATTCTATTATTTTTTTAACTCTATCTTCAATGAATTTTCTTTCAGCTTTTACTAGTTTTTCTCTTTCTTCTGCACTCTTATAAAAAAAGCCAGAATTCACTTCTCTGTTAAAAAAAAGTCACAGAAGGGAAAAATGGTTAGTGTGTGTGTGTGTGTGTGTGTGTGTGCATGTGTACACGGAAGCAGCAGCTCAACTACATTAGTTTTAGGAATAAGTGACTAAGTTCTAGCGCTACCCTGGGACATTGTCAGGCGTTTGCTCGTCTCTTACACCAGAGACGTTATGTTTGGTCTTGCAGTAGAGAAAATGAGTCCCAACTTCGCCATTTTGAAGAGGCGATGAACTTACGTCTTTTCATATTCTAGTGACACATTGCATGTGAGGATGTACGCATTTTCTACTCTTTTCTTCATATCAGGATGCCGTGCCCCGTGGTCCAAAACAAGTCCTCTAATTAAACTGTCGAAACAAAAAAATGGCATCGTTACTGACTTCCACATACAAATGTAATACATATCCTAGCAAAGTTTAATCACTGAACCGAGACTGTTCTGATAATTTTCACACCAATCAGCTCTCTCTTGATTTACCGGAATGAGACTTTCCAGGTAAAACCTAGGAAAGTCAACTGTGAAAAAACAAATATTCCAGAAGGCTGGAGGAATGGCACGGCAGTTGAAGTACTTGCTTTGCAAGCACAAGACTGTGTTTGATTTCCCAGCACCAGAAGGAGAAGGTGAAAGGAAAGAGACAGGAAGGAGGAAGAAGTAGGAGAAGAAGAAAGAAGGAAGAAGAAGAAAGAAGAAATGTATACAGGACAGGCCACTCAAAGAAAGAGCAACTTAATCTTTCACAGAATAAGCTACAAAATCTCAGCACCCTGGACAGCTGAGGCAGAAGGATCACAAGTTCAAGCTTATCCTGGGTAACTTAATTGAGAACCTGTCTCAAAATAAAAAGTCAAAAAGGTTTGGGGAATATAGCTCACAGCAAAGGCTGTGTGCACATGTGTATGTGTGGAGGCAGAGTCATCTGGGTCTCAAGTGGCAAGCTAGCAAGTTGTGATTATTTCCTTAAAAAATTTCTTTCCCCCACTATGTTTGCTGGTGTGCACCTATAATTTCAGTACTACGGGATCACAGTCTGGGTACTTAGCAAGACCCTGTCT
This sequence comes from Ctenodactylus gundi, assembly GCA_004027205.1. Lineage (NCBI taxonomy): Eukaryota > Metazoa > Chordata > Mammalia > Rodentia > Ctenodactylidae > Ctenodactylus > Ctenodactylus gundi. The sequence continues at coordinate 100,596 of PVKB01002962.1, forward strand.
CAAAATATAAAAATAAAACAGGGCTAGAGATACAGCTCAGTGTAAAAATCATGGGCTGGGCTGGAGAAATGGCTCAGCGGTTAAAATGCTTGCCTAGCAAGCACTAGGTACCCGAGTTTGATTCCCCAGCACTACATAAGCCAGGCATGGTGACGCACACCTGTAATTCTAGCACTTGGGAGGCTGAGGCGGGAGGATTGCCGTAAGTTCAAGGCCAGCCTGGGCTCTAGTGAGTTCAGGACCAGCCAAGACTACAGAGTGAGATCCTGTCTCCAAAAAAAAAAAAAAAAAAAAAAAAAAAAAAAAAAAAAAAAAAAAAAAAAAAAAAAAAAAAAAAAAAAAAAAAAAAAAAAAAAAAAAAAAAAAAAAAAAAAAAAAAGAAAGAAAAAGAAAAAAAAAATAGAAAAATCATGGAATGAATTGTCAGTATCACATACGCATACATAAAAATTATATTTTCAAGTTAATTATTGGAAAACAATTTTTTTTCTTGAGACAGACAGGGTTTCACTATGTAATTCAGGTTGGCCTCAAGCTCATGGCAATCCTCCTGCCTCAGTCTACTAAATGATGGATTTCAGGTGTGCACCATCATGCCTGATGGGGAAAAAAAAATTTAATTCCCCATCAGTCTTCCATTACGCTTTGGATACAAACATTTCCATAAATGCCCAATCACTTTAGACTCATTCTGACCATCAACACAGCATAATACTTCACTCCTTTCAAAAGGTAATATTACTACGAGTAGACGTAATACCCAGCAATCTACCTAGTATAAATGTAGGTTTATCCAAACAGAAATGTGCTAAAGACATATACTATATAAAGCACCTGTGTATTTCTACATATATTTTATCAGTTTTAAGGCCAGGGTACAATTCAGTTGTAGAGCATGCTCAACATATACAAGGCCCTGGTTTCAAACCATAGAAGAACAAAGCTTTTCAAATGGATGCACCTTGAAACTACCATGCTTCATGAAATGAATCAGACACAGGTTAAATATGGCATGGTTTCTCTAATATGAGAAAACGAAGCTATAAAAAAGTAAATGAACAAAATAAAAGCGATGGCAGAACACAGGAAGACAGACTTTGGAGAAGGCGATGTGGGGGAGTAAGGAGGTAAGAAAGGGGAGGCAAAATAAAAATTATCAAAATGCAGTATATAAATGCACCAATTTTCCCAGCTCTTATGATTATGTATCATAAATGTATACTAATAATAAAGTGACACTGAGCACTGAAAATGTTTCCATAGCGTTCTATCACCTACCTTGTATCAGTTTCAGATTTATGTTTCATCTCCATGATCTCAACCATGAACAGATCAATAGGTTCATCCTTTTTTTTAATGGCCAAAATAGAGTCCACTACGGCCTACAATAGACATATAGCTATTCAGTAAACTGGAACTGCAGAAGTAGAAACACTGCTGATTTGCAGCCAAGTTTAGTTTCTTCACTTTAGAATCCCTGAACTGATCTGTTTTTTCCTATAATAGAATACACTATAAGTTAAAGGCTTGAATCTTTTTTATTTCTAAAATTTCAATTTGTAATTGCTTCAGAAATCAACATCCTTCCTACCATCTTTTTAAAACACCAAAAACTTAATGGCTCAGAGTGGCCTAGCAAGGGCTAGTCAAGCACTAAGTACCCGAGTCAGATTCCCCAGCATCACATAAACCAGGCATGGTGGTGAACGCTTATAATCCCAGCACTTGGGAGGCTGGGGTAGGAGGATTGCTATGAGTCCAAGGCCAGCCTGGGCTTCATAGTGAGTTCACGACCAGCCTGGGCTACAGAGCAAGACCCTGTTTCAAAAAAGTATACACACATTTTGTGCACTTATCTAAAAGTTTAAGACACCAACACAAATGCTAAATTTTTAAAGAAACAGAATTTAATCACTATAAGTTTTGCATGTATGTATAAATAAAATTAGCACCTCATTCTTCATAAATTGTATCATGCACACACACATAATTCAACACATACCTCTGTTAAGACATCTGCAAGTTCAGCATGAACTTTAGTACGCAGAGATGTTCTGGCCACGTCTATAAGTGTTTCCCTGTCCATCTCTTTATTTACTTTAATTTGTTCCAAAAACTGAAGTGCCTTTTCCTTTGCAGCTTCAAAACCTTCAGTGATTATTCTGGGATGAAGACCCTATGGTAAACACACATTACAAAATCATACTCAATGTCTGCATTTTCAATTAAGATACAATGTAGTTCATGAAACTTCAGGTAATTTTTGAAAGGGTAATCTGGTTCATCCATACCTTTTAATACAATTAATAAGAATATGTACTGACTTTCTGAATACATTTAAAAGGATAAAAGACTCCTTTCAATGCAGAGGGAAAGAACAGACATTACTCTAGCACAGAGTCAAAACCAAGGGAACTATAAAGTGCACTTGGGTGTTCACTGTGCAAATGGGGTCCGAAAAACTTGCAGTCTATAGAGATATTTTACCTTTCTATAGGTAGCCTGACATTCACATTTAGCAGTAAAAATAAACGGCAACTAAGTATATGCTTTTCCTCATTTTCCAGGAAATTCTGATACTCACTTAGGTTTGCTCCAAATTATACAGGGCTAAAAAAGATATATGTAAAGAGTTAACGTAAAACTTTTACTTCATTTTTCCCTATAAATGTCTAGTTCTGATCTCCAGATCTCAATTATTAATCTCTTACATATAAAACAACTTGTTAAAAAAAATTTAAGGCCAAAAGGTTCCATACTTTTACGTAATCATAAAATATTTGCATCAGACTAAGTTGAGGATAAAGACCAAAGGTCCCAGATTTAAGCCCTCATCTTTACATTCTGCTGTGTGGCCTTCACTATTATTAACATTTCAATATGCACAAACAACAGACATTTCCTTTACAGGAATACCACAGAAACAAGAGAATTATGCATACCTCAGAAATGTAGAGATCAGCCTGCTTCAGCAGCTCTCCAATGATAAGGACATTGGAGGTAGTGCCATCACCAGTTATGTCATCCTGGGCTGTTGCTACTTTCGCTATCAAGGAGGCTGTTGGGTGCTGAATTTGCTGAAAGTAAAAAGAAAGCATTATTTAAATGCCAGCAGTGGTTGTGTACACCTGTTTTATATATATATATATATATTTTTGAGACAAGGGTTTTGCTCTGTAGCTCAGGCTAGTTCTGAACTAGTAGCCCAGACTAGCCTTGGACTCATGGTACACCTGTAATCTTGCACTCAACGATAAAGACCCATGCCTGGCGTCACAGGCTTATAGTCCCAGCAGCACTCTGGGAGGCTGAGGCATGAGGATCCCAAGTTCGAGCCCAGCCTGTGCACTTTAGTGAGACCCCGTCTCAAATACGAACTGAAAAAATGCGTGGTAGGGATGTAGCTCACTTTGAAGACCCTGGATTGGATCCCTAGTGTCAGTACCCACCCCCCAAAGGGCCAAGTACCTTCTAAAATTAAAGTTCAGGGCTAAAAAAAATAGCACAGCAGCTAAGAGCACTTGCCTAGCAAGCACAAGGCCAAGTTCATTCCCCCGCACCACATAAGCCAGGTGTCGTAGTACACACATGTAATCCTTATATCTGGGAGGCTGAGGTTGGAGGATTGCCTTGAGTTTTGAGAGCAACCTGGGGTACACAGTGAGTTCAGAATCAGCCTGGACTAGAGTGAAACCTTGTCTCAAAAATTAAAGTTCAGCACCCTCCAGAACAACTTGGCATTGACTAAAAGAAAGCATCTGGGATGTACTTCAGTCTCAGGTGCTTGCCTAGCATGTCTAAGGCTCCGTGTTCAATCTTTAGGAAAAAATAAAGAAGTATTTCCTGGGCTAGGTGGCACAAGTATGTAAACCTAGCATTGTAGGAGGCTGGGGCAGGAGGATCTCAGGTTTGAATCCAGCCTTTAGTGAGTTAGTAAGACCCTGTCTCAAAATCAAAAATTAAGAAATGGACAAAAAAAAAAAAAATTAAGACCTGGTCTAGGGATGCACTTCAATGCAAAGGCTCTGGGCTTAATTTCCAGTACCAAAAAAAATCTTCAGGGTACAAAACATTCATCTAAGTCAGGTCACAAATTCCCAATTACAAAGGATGCAATCAAGGCCCTGGCACTGCAGTTTGGCTATCTTTTGTGGGGGTGTGGGGGGAGGTTCTTTTGGAGACAGAATTTTGCTATAGTCCAGGCTGAGCTTAAACTTGTTTTTCTCCTGTCTCAGCCTCCCAGAATGAGAGGACTACATGCTCCTGTCTCTGGGCCTGGTTCCCATAATTAATTCTTGATTGCTAAGACTTTGATTTTCCCTTAAGTTAAGGATAATGGAGACATATGACTTAAGATGAGTCACTGTATTTTATTTTTTTGTGGTGCTGGGGATTGAACCCAGGCCTTTGCATATGCTAAGCAAGAGCTCTACCACTTTGCTACAAATGTAGCTGGTTCTTCTGTTTTATTGTTTGAGAAAAACTCACTCTGTAGCGTAACCTGGTCCTGAATTCACTATATACCCCAGGCTGGCCTAAAACTCACAAGAATCCTCCTGCCTCAGCCTCCCAATCCCTGGAGAATCAAACTCAAGCCCTAGCACTTGTAACCGTTGTGCTATTGCTCTAAGCACCCCTCCTTCAAAAAAAAAAAAAAAAGATAAAAACTGTAACCACCCTGGGTAATTTAATGACTTATTGAGACCCTGTCTAAAAATAAAACTCCTTTCCTGCCTTTCACCATTGATAACCTTGTTTTGTGGCATTTTGATAAAAGTTATGTCTGGCCTAATGGGACTCTCACCACCACCAGGGCTTTTGCCAGAAAACTTAGGTTCAAGTTAACCTTCCAACCCACACCGCAAATGACAAAAGTGCATCGATTCAAAGGTAAGCCTTTCGGCTTCTGGGCCTCTCACGGTATTGTACTTTAAGTATCATTACTGATCACATACCTTTCCAATCTTTGAATTATCTGAGAAATACTACTTGTTGAATCAATGAATGTTTCCTCCCACTTGCGAATGAACGCAAGAAATCTTTCTACAATAGAAAACTACGATCTGTGCGATCTAACTTATCAACTTCTCACCATTTCGTGAAGCAGCACATTGCCATCTTTAGTAAGTTTGATGTCTCCAGCGCCAGAAACGAGCCTGTTCAATGGGCAGAAATTGATCAATCAGAACGTGACGTTTTCCATGGAAATTAAACAAAAAAAACTCATTAAAAATAGGCTTTTCCTTAGATCTTAGGAAAGGGGGACCCTGAGACTTGTTACGGTCATCTTCCCGGTAGGAGGAATGGTGCAGGGCCCACCGGCTCCCTTCAGAGTGGCCGAGCCTGCGGTGGAAATCTCAAAGGGTTGGGAGCACAGCGCAAGCGGGCTTTGTTCTTCCCAGAGATCGTATCCCGGCTAAGAGGGAACAGTCGGAGTACAGGGGACTCTGCACTGGGGCAGAAGGTAGGAAAAGGCCCAAGGGTCCCCGCATCCCTGCCCCGTGGCCTCGCGAGGTGAGTGGACCCCCACCCCGGCTCTCCTGCCAGCCCCGCCTTACATCTTCATGGTTCCCTTAGGCCCCAGGTTGGTCCTCAGCACGTCCTGCAGCCCCCGCGCCGCGCTGATGTTGACCGCCAGCGCTGCCTGGGCTCGGGCCACCTCGGCCTTCGGGTTCAGGGTCTTCACGGCCGACATCGTTCACCCAGCAGAGGAAACGAGAGACCAACGTGTATACCTCTCAAACCCGGCTCAGCATGGCCGGGACCTTCTATCCGGGTCTTCTGGAAAAGTCTGACGCACCCGGCCCGCCCCCGGCGTGCCCACGCTCCGCCGCCATTGGGCAGCAGGTCGGGAGCGCATGCTCATTGGCTCGCTTCCGGGTGGTGCCTCCGGTTCAGCTCCTCGCGCCCCGGCGGCGGCGCCATAGCGCGCCGGAGGAGACTTACCCCGGCTTTCTGAACTCGTAGCGGTTCCGGAATGACCGGCAGTTTGACACAGTGTTGCGGATTCGGGACCTGAGGATGTAGGCGGGGCGTCGCGCGGCTTTTTTTGAGCTATGCAGGCGTGCAGACCCGGCGCCTGCGCGTGACCCGGGAGCTTGCGGCCCTCCTTTGCCCCAGGTCGCTGGGCGAGCCGCTTGGGGTGGGATGGTTCTTCCCCTCGCAGAGTTTGTCCCGGGTTTGCTTCTCTTGCTTTTTTTCTCTTCCAGTCGAGTTTTCTAGACCATAAACTATGCTTGGTAGTGTCGTATGTGCTTTGAGGACATAAACGGATGGGTTTTAAGGCAAGGGAAGATGGAGAGGTATAATGCAAAGCAGAAAGCGCTACATGGGTTTACAAAGCAACAGGATTGATGAAAATTCCCGAGGCAGATTTGAAAACTCACACTTGGGCTGCAGGAATAGTTCAGCGGTTAAAGTGCTTAAGTACACGAGTTCGAGTCCCTAGCACGACATAAACCGGGCGTGGTGGCGCACGCTTGTAATCCCAGCAACTGGAGAGGCTGAGACTGGAGAATTGCAGTGAGTCCAAGGCCAGCCAGGGCTACAGAGCGAGACCCTGCATACAAAAAAAAAAAAAAAAAAAAAAAAAAAAAAAAAAAAAAAAAAAAAAAAAAAAAAAAAAAAAAAAAAAAAAAAAAAAAAAAAAAAAAAAAAAAAAAAAAAAAAAAAAAATTGTTTTCTAGTATTCGCTACCTCCCCATATCCCGTGTTCACTAGAACTTTGTGCAGCTATGAGTGAGGAAGACGTAAGGATCACGAGTAGCTCTGTGTTTTGTTCAATATATGTTGTCTAAAACTTAGCAATTCTGTGAAATATGAAAAACAGCATAAATTAACTCGTAATCAATCGCACTTACAGCACTTGAATTTTTTCCCGTTTGAAATAGAGTTTTCGGGCTGGAGGAATGGCACAGCGGTTTAGGTGCTTGCCTTGTAAGCATAAGGCCCTAGCTTCAATTCTCCAGCACTACATAAAGCTGAGCACAGTGGTGCACACCTGTAATCCCAGTGTTCATGAGGCTGGGGTAGGCAGATTGTCCTGAGTCCAAGGCCAGCCTGGGCTACACCAGGACCAACCTGGGCTGTAGAGCGAGATCGTGTCTCAAAAAAAAAAGAAAAAATAGATTTTCGATTACCATTTATATATTGATACAAATATTTGGTGTTTTGTCATCTTGTGCCCTTATTTCAAAATTATTACAAAATATATGCAGATTCTGGACATTATTTCAAACCTTGCGTCCTTCCTACCATACATTTGCTGGAAAAAGAAAAAAAACCTGTGTTTTTGGCAGTGCTAGGGATTGAACCCAGGACCTTCAAACTGAGCTACATTTTTAAAATTTTGAGACAAGTTCTCACTATGTTGCTCAGACAGGACTCAGGCAGGGCTCAAAACTTCCTGCCTTAGCTTATCAGAGTGCTTGGATTACCTGCATGCACCATCATGCCCAGTTTAGCTGAGTACTGCCTATAATGCCCAAGGCTCTGAGCTCAATCCCAGCACCAAGACCAAACAAAACAAAACCAACAATAAAAAACGATTTCCTCTGTATCCTTCCTCGGAAGCTATCCGCTGTAGACCTGAAAGAAATTAAAGTGGAAAATCTGCAAACATTTTTAAATTAAGGGATTCTAGGAATATTGAACTTCAAAAGTACATCTGATCAAAGAGCAACAGGACTGTTACTGTGTGGAACTGTTTTGTTTGAAGGCTTCTCTGGCTGCAGACAGTATTGTAACTAAGTAACCTGACTCAGCCGTGGGATCATCATATTGGATGGTTCCAGAGCCCAGTGGCACCTGAGGTTACAGGTTATGTTCTAGAGTGGACCTCATTGACTTGCTTCAGCCAACTGTGGCTAAAGGTAAATGTCTGGGGACAACATTCCTTATTTTTCATAGTCAACACAAGCGTAGCTGGGCAGATGACCTCTAGATAGAAAAGAAAGGGAGGTGAAATAGAGTAACATGCAAGCCGCCTTCATGAGCATGATCCCAACACTGCGGCAGGAGGATTGCCCCGAGTTTGAGGCCAGCCCGAGCTACATAGTGAGTTGACCAGCTAGACTGAGACCCTGACTCAAGAAAAAAAAAAAATCATTTTGTGCCTCACTGGTGGAATTTTGCAAATTGTTTCGTTTTTTCTCTGTGCTGTAGACTGAACTGAGGACCTCAGGCATGCTAGGCAAGCTCTCCACCGCTGACTTAACATTTCTTGCCATGCAAGTAGTTTTTGAAGTTCTCTTGTGTTCTGCAAGAGTGTGAAGCAAAACGTGGATTTCAGAAAAGGATCCCAAGGGACTTCATTATGCGAAGTCAGTCCGTAGAGGTCCCTCACTTGTTGTACCTCTGTCTCAAATCGTGTGGCAGTAAAGAGTGGCTTCAGAAAGTCCGGGAGCTCTTTCCTTCCTGCTCTGCAGAGTGGAGGTGCTGCTAACCCAGTACTTTGCAAGGGAAGTGCTTATTGTAGAGTGCGAGTTTTGGGGTCAGCTGGCACGGAGCCTGGAAGCGAGGAGGGGGCGGACTCTTGGAGTCCCGCCTCTGGGGGCAGGGCCAAGACTGTCTCTCAACCCGGCCTTGCGGAGCTGAGACTGGTGTCTCCAGTTCAGAAAAAGTACATGCAAGGCTGATCTGAAACCACCCCACGTATCAGCAGATCTCACTCGAGTGTTTGGTAAAGGATCTGCCTCCTTGTTCAGGTCCCTCCCTCCGTGCTCTGCGCCTGGGCGTTGGAGCCGGCCCCGGGCCCCCTTGCAGCCGGAAAGTTACAGTCGCAGGAGCGCTGAAAGACTGGTGTGGGGGGCGGGCCGCAGCCCGGAACCAACAGCAGCGAGGTGAGTCCTATCCTGTGGCCAATTTTCTGAACTACCTACCGGTCTTGCCTTTTCCTCCTTCAGGAACAAACACACTCAGCATTTATTTTCCTTAACCGAGATTGGTAAATTATTTCCCGGGATTTCAAGGTTTTCTCTTCATAAATTTTTTATGGGTAGCTTTATTTCTATACTACTACTGCTTGTTGCCAGAAAGCATGAATGAATGATGCAATCCGGCAAAGGAGAAACATCAGGACGAGATTAGAAAAATTCCCAAAACTTGGAGTTGAAGTGTCTGATATTGCTATCTTTCTCATTAGAAGTAAGATTATTTATTTATTTATTTATTTATTTATTTTTGTGGTACTGGGAATTGAGCCCAGGGCCTCGCACTGACCTAGGTCCCTAGACCCTCTTATTAAATTGCTGAGTTGCCCAGGGCAAGTTAGATTTTGCTGTCTTTCTGCCTCAACCTCCCAGAGTGCTGGGATTACAGACCTGCACCACCTAGCCTGGTTAGCAGTTATAGCTCCAAGTTGGGAATTAATTCTTTCATGAGATTTGCATGTAGTAGTTATACTTTGAATATTTGATGGTTGGTATTGATGTGAGGATCAGGGAAGAATATAATAATACATAACTTATTATAAGTGTTAGATTGATTTTCAATAGGATAATGATTATTGTCCTAGAACTTTCATGTTAGTGAAACAAACTAGTCAGGACTTTTACTTTTTTTTTTTTTTGAGGCAGGGTCTCACTCTGTAGCCCAGCAGTCTGGTCCTGAACTCAATATGGAGGTCAGGCTGGCCTTGGATTCACAGCAATCCTCTTGTCTCAGTGCTGGGATTGTCTCACCATGCCCGCTTTATGTGGTGCTGGGGAATCTAACTCAGATACTTAGCGCTGACCTAAGCACTTGCTAGGCAAGTGCTTTACCCGTTGAGCCATTCCTCCAGCCCCAGGACTTTTACATTCTTCAGGTAATTTGACTGTAGTGACTTTTTAAAAACCAGTGTTTTATCAGGGTATAATTTAATGCAATAAAATGCATCTAGTTGAGATGCACATTTGGGTGAATGTTGACACCCACTTAGAGTCCCCATAATGGGACACTTTCTCTAAGTTTCTGAGAGCCTCTCTTCAGTTAGGCTTCCCCTCTACCCCCACCCCCCCCCCAGTCTTGCTTTTCATCAAGTCATGCCATTTGTATTTTCTAGAGTTTCATATAAATCGAGTCATATAGAATATATTCTTGTGTGTAGCTTTTTTGTGTCATTACAAAGTTTTTTGTATTTGTGTTGTAGCATGTCTCAGTCTTTAATCGTGCTTTCTTTTTTAACTGAGTCATGCTCCATTGTAGGAATATGCTGTGATTTGTTTATTCATGTATCTGTTGGTGGACACTTTGGTTATTTGTAGTTTCAGGCAATCACAAATAAAGCTGCTATGAATGTGTTTTCATTTCTCTTGAGTAACTCTCCAAGAGTCTGATTGCTGGGACATATGGTAAGTGGATGTTTACCTTTATAAGAATTGCCAGACCATTTTCCAAAATGATTGTTCCACTAGATATCCCTCCAGCAGTGTATGAGAGGTCAGTTGTTCCTAATCCTCATCATTGTTGATATTGTCACTTTTAAATTGTATTCACTCTCCAGGCCTGGTGGCAACACCTGCAATCTCAGCACACTGGGAGACTGAGGCAGGAGGATCACCAATTCAAACTCAGCCCGAGCAGCTCAGCAATTTAGTGTTATTCTGTCTCAAAATAAAAAATAAATAAATAAAAATGGGCTGGAGATGTAGCTTTGTGTGAAGGAACTGGATCCAGTATTCAATACTGACAAAAAGAAATTATTCACTCATGAGTTGATTTGTATATTTTCTCTTTTGAAGTGTGTAGTCAAATCTTTTATGCTTTTTGTGTGTGTGTGGTGTTGAAGGCATGCTAGTCAAGTATTCTGTTATGATGCTACATCCCTAGTCCTTTTACATTTTATTTATTTTTTATTTTGAGACAGGGTCTCCATAGGTCACCAGGCTAGCCTTGAGTTTGTGATGCTTCTATCTCAAGTTTCCCCAGTAGCTAAGATTATAGTCATGTACCTGGATTCTTTAAAAAAGAAAAGAAAAGAAAAATAATTACAATTCCACAGAAGTTTGCAAAAAATATCCAGGGAAATCTAGTGCCTTCCCCCTTCCCCATGCTGCTTCCCCTGGTGTCAGCATACCAAGGAGTTCCCATGACATGTTCCATGGTGCTCACCCAGGGATCACAGTTATTCATGTACTCATGCGTGTCATGGTGTGATCTCACAGGTGGCATCCTATTAATCACCTTTGACTCATTCTGATTTTCTAGGAGTCCCTAAATCCTTTGCAGAGTCAAGAGGAGGTGACAGCAGAAGGGTAGGATTACCAGGTGGTTGCCCAGAGCCATTTTGTTTTTTATTTTTGTTTTCATTAGTTTATGCATTTGGTTTTGGTACTGGAGATCAAGTCTGTGGCCCTCACACAGAACTATACTCTCAGCTCGTTTTTTTTCCCCTTCCATTTTCTTCCCACCATCTTTATTAATATAATTATGAGATACATAAGGTTTACAATGAACTTGAGTATTTTTGCACGTATATATCACCTCAACTTTACAGTCCCTTCCCATTTTTGGCCCTCCCACACCGTTCCTATCCTCCCTGACTCCCACTACCACACCCATTTGTTTCTATGGAATGCCTGTGTTCTGAGCTTCACAAGTCAGAGAAACCGAGCGATATTTAACTTATTCTGCTTCTGACTCATTTCACTCAAGTCACCACTCTTTGGTTCACCTTCCCACCCCTAGAATGGGCCACAGTGGCCAAATTTTGATGCTTGTTCTCTGAGTCCAGCAGAGCCCTTTATTGGGATATTTGCCAAAAGTTCTTTTGTCCTATATCTTACTATATATTTGTTGAGATTCTTTAACGTGGCCTTACCTACCAGTCCACATAAGACAAGAACTATACCAATCAAATTCATAAAGCTAGAAAATATGAGAAAGAAAAAGAAGTTAAATTTCAAATTCCTTAGCTGAGAGCTAAAGGGTAAATGTTTGTGCATTTATAAGACATTCAGGTTATCATTAAATCCATCAATTTTCTTAGGATAAAGTTACATCAAGTGAATTGCTACAATAAACCAACGTAAGTCTATATCGAATTTCTACATTAAATGAACTTAAATCTATATCAGATAAGTATATTAAAGCAATAGATATAATGGTATACTTAGTTATTTCAGAATTTTAATAAATTATTTACTCACATTTCACTAATTACTAAATTTTTGTCAGATTTGGCATAATTTTATCTACCTATGTATCTATAAATTCATGCAAACATAATTTTAAAAGATTTTATACCCATTTCCCATGTCAGCTCTTTTTTTTTGAGACAGGATCTCATTAAGTTGCTGAATTGCTCAGGACAGGTTCAAACTTGGGATCCTTCTTTCTTATCTTCTAAGAGTGCTGGAGTTATAGGCCTGTGCCACTAGACCCAGCACCAACAACAGATAGGAATATTCTTTTCCTATGTTTTAGAAGTTTCATAGATTTAGCTTTTGTGCCAAGGTCTCTGACTCATTTCAAGTTCATTTTTGGTGTTGAACAGTAGATCAGGGAACAATATTAATATGAAGATTAATCTATTTGGGGTCTGGAGGAATAGCACAGTAGTTAGGGCTCTTTCAAAGCAAGTGCAAAGCCCTGAGTTTGATTCCCAGTACCACAAAAGCTGGAAGCAGTGATGCACACCTATAGTCCCAGCAGTATGGAGACTGAGACAGGCGGAGGGCCATGAGTTCGAGGGCAGGCTGAACTAAGAGAATGAGTTTGAGACCAGCCTGGACTACTCAAAATTAAAGAAAAAGATTTGTATGTATTATTACACTGCCGGATAGGATATTTAGTATCACAGTCTTGTCATTTATATATTGGCAAAGCATGTTAATGTTTTCTTTCACAAAATAATTTCCTAAATTTTTACATGATTTAGTACTCATACATGCTCAACTAAAAAAATCAAGTAGTAATCAATGTGAGAATTCCAGATTAGAAGAAAATAGGCTAAGTCATTATATAATTAATACCATGCTTTTACATGTGAACAGTATCAAAGGAGAAAGTAAACTATCAGGTGTCCCAAAACTTTGTTACTTTTTCCCGTGTGTGACAACTTTTGAAACACTGTACATAGAATTTGGCATTTGCGTAATTTTTTTCATAGCATTAGTTGTATGTCAACTATTATGACAATAATCTGGAGAAAACATTTTTATAGTATAAATTTTTATATGTATGGTGACCTTTCAGACATCCTATACATTAAAAAAGTAATTTTCATACCCGAGGCCTTCTCATTGAGCTGCATCAGAGGAATAGCTCAGTCGTTAAGCGCTTGCCTAGCAAACACAAGATCCTGAGTTCAATTCTCCAGCACCCGATTAAACTGGGTATGGTGACACATGCTTGTAATCCCAGCTCATGGAAGGCTGAAGCAGGAGGATTGTTGTGACTTCAAGGCCATCCTGGGCTCCATATAGCATAGTGGTTAGAGCACTTATTTAGCAAGTTCAGGGTCCTAAATTTGATTTCCCCAGCAATGTATAAGCCAGGTGTGGTGGTACTCTCCCGTAATCCCAGTACTAGGGAGGCTGAGGCAGGAGGATTGCTGTTAGTTTGAGGCCATCCTGAACTACATAGTGGTTCATGATCAGTCTGGACTACAGAGCAAGACCTTGCCTTAAAATAAATAAATAAAATTTTGATTTGGAGATAGGATCTTGCAAATATGCTGAATTGTCCAGACTGAGCTTAAACTTGTAATTCTGCATCAGCCTCCTCTTGTGTGAGAGTATAGGTATGAAGCTGAGACAGGAGGATTGCTGTGAGTCCAAGGCTAGCCTGAGCTACATAGTGAGTTCAGGACCAGCCTGGACTAGAGTGGGATCCTGTCTCAAAAAAGATTATAGGGGTGTGTGTGTGTGTGCGCGCGCTCGCGTGCGCACCACTATACTGGCTAAAGAAGTAGATTGAGGAGCAGAGGGCATTGCTCAGCATGTGCAAGACTCTAGCTAAGTTCAATCCCCTAACTGCATAAAAAATTAGCTGGGCATGGTGGCGCATGCCTATAGTCCCAGTACTTGGGAGGCTGAGGAAGGAGGATTGCTGAGTTCAGGACCAGCCTGGACTAGAGTGAGACACTATCTCAAAAAAATAAATTGAAGATACTTCTTTTTTTGTCCCACTGCCTGGGCAGTGTGCTGTCTCTGAGGACTGGTAACTTTCGGAGAGCCTTCCTGAGACTGTGCCTCTCCCTGGTCTCCTGTAGGCATTCAGACGACCAGCACAAGTTAATGACCCTCAGCAGAATGGAAGAGAAATGCTTATTTGGGTTCCAGACCTTGAATGCACTTTGTACTTGTTCTGTTTCATGGGATGATTATCCCACGTGATAATGGGGTAATAATCCTCCCCATGTGAGGGAAAGTTGAACCCTTTGCTCTAAGTTCATTGCCCTCTTGATCTAAGGACCATCGTTGGATTTTCTGAATTATTTATTTCCTTTGCTTTAAGAAGCCATTTTGGCTTTCTCATTTATTTATTTATTTATTTATTTATTTATTTATTTATTTATTTGAGACAGGGTCTTGATCTGTAGCCCAGGCTGGTCCTGAACTCACTGTGGAGCCCACGCTGGCCTTGGACTCACGACAATCCTCCTGTCTCAGCCTCTTGAGTGTTGGGATTACAGGCGTGCTCCATCACGCCCAGTGTATGTGGTGTTGGGGAAGCGAACTCGGGTACTTAGCACTTGAATTAGTGCTTGCTAGGCAAGTATTTTAGCTGCTAAACCTTTCCTCCAGCCCCTATCTTCTCTTTTAGTCTGTTGTTACTTGCCTCCAGTTGTTAACCATTTCTTTTTATTTTCTCTTTCCTTCTGAGATTTAGCACCTTTATTCACTTGTGTTTGTAGAGTGTGTTTTTCCCCCCAGGGTACACTACCACTGAGCTATTTCCTCAATCTTTTATATCTTATTAGGAGACAGTCTCACTAAGTTGCTCAGGCTTTCCTGCAATTTATCATTTTTCTGCCTCAGCCTCCTGAGTAGCTGGAATTATAGGCATGTGCTATTGCACCTGGCTTTGTATTTGTAGTTTTAATTATGAAGATTACAATTCAAAATTATTGCCTTTATCCTCTTATTGTGGGCAGCAGGATTCTCTGACTCCTCCTTGAACACTCTTAACTTTGTCTCTCTCTTTTTTTTTAACCTTGGTAATGCTGGGGATCAAATCCAAAGCCTCCTGCATGCTAACAAGTGCTCTACTACTGAGCAGACATTTCTCCTTATTTTGAAGACAACACAAACTATTTCATGGTCTGTAATATTCTTATGTGCTTCTTTGGAGATTTGCATCCTGTTCTCCCAAGAGATCCTTTTCCCTTTCCCTTTTACTTTTATATACTGCTAATCATGTGTAGGTGGTTTCTTAGTGACTTGAAACTTTTGTAGAATTAAAGTCTCAGAAACAGATGTTTGCTTTTTTGGAATCTTTGTAGGCAGAAGTTGTGTTTTCCAAGGGAAACAGACTGTGAAACTTTGCTTCTGAACAGTTTTTGTTATAGTCCTACTAGAAGTGAGACTGAAGCCAGCAGTCTCTCTCTCTCTCTCTCTCTCTCTCTCTCTCTCTCTCTCTCTCTCTCTTTCTCTCTTTTGTCACATCTTAACCTTTCTGTTCATTTCTTCATTCTTTCCTTCTAGGCTTTCATACGCCCACAGATCCTTCTTAAAGAATTTCTAGTCAGAAATTTCTGTTGCGTTTCTATTAAGAGAAGAAACAGGAAGACACTGTCCTATAAATCAAGCACTGGAGAACCGTGAGTCCTTTGTTTTTTGTGCATTTGGTTGTTATACCTGTCTGTCAGTCAACAATTTACTCTTATACTGAATTAAAAAAAATTGCTGTAGTCTCTCATGCATGTGTACAATCTCAGTTTGCCATAGTTGTTTCTTCAGTCATCAAATATACCACAAGCATATTGGCCAGGGACCTCAGTGTTACACCCGGGGATTACAGGTCTGCATCACTGGCCTGGCTAAGAGGTCATTTCTAACAAAATATGAAGAAGTAAAAGTGATCTTTGTTGTCTCTTGCAAGACGTTAAGTGGAAAATTTTGGAAGAATTTTGTTTACACGGGTTTTTTTTTTTTTTTTTCTTTTGTCCAAAATCAAGTCTCCTGAGCCTAGCCTAGAAGCAAAACCTGGCCTTGTACTTTGGAACTAGGGATAAGAAGGGCTTGTCAGCCTGATTTCTTTGTTGTTTATTTTAATCTGTTGGACTGTTCAGGAGCAGCAAAGCTGGAGTACTGGTCTGAGCCACAGAAGGCAGTGATTGGGAATGGGCCTGCGTCAGAGCACAGATCCTTCCACCATGGTTTTTTCTGCCTCAGTCCTGTCCTTTTCCTCCCCGGCCCAGCAACCAGATGTGAAGGATCCAGAGTCCACTGCCAGTAATGATTTTTTTTTTTTTTGATGTGTGACATTCTAATGTACACAGTTTACTTTGAAGCAACTGAACTTACTCAGCAGATTTTTCCCCCTATAGTCATGATAATTTTTTTTTTTTTGAAACAGGTCTTTTTCTTAGTCCAGGCTGGTCCTGAACTCACTGTGTATCCCAGACTGGCCTTGAACTCACAGCAATCCTCCTGCCTCAGTCTCCCAAGTGTTGGGATTTCACGTGTGCATCACCATACCTGGCAAGAATTTTTTTGGTTTTACAATATTTGTATTTTTTGTTGTGCTGGGGATCAAACACAGGCTAGGCCTGGTGGTGCAGGCTTGTAATCTCAGCACTCTCAGAGACTAAGGCAGGAGAGTCAGAAGTTCAAACACAGCTTGGCAACTTAGTGATTTAGCAACACCCTATCTCAAAATTGAAACTAATAAATGGTGTCTTAGTTACTTCTTTGTTGCTGTGAAAGAGTAAAATACCCTACATCCACAACTTGAGAGAGGAAGGATTTATTTTTAGCTCACAGTTTCAGAGGATCTTAGTTCATTTATGGCTGGCAATGGTAGTAACACATGGCAGGGCCAGAGCTGAAAGAAAGAGCTCCTCACAGCTTGGCAGAACAGAGCCAAGTCAGGGGAAGAGCGGGACCAGCACACCCCCTCCAGGTCAAACCCCACACATTGGCCCATTCCAGCCATGCTTCACCTCCCAACAGTAGAAGACTCCATAGGTATCCTGCTACATGATGCTTTTGGGGGACACTCCAGATCCAAACCGTAACATTGGGCTGGGGAGATAGCTCACTGCAGAAGCCCTAGGTTGGATCCTTGTTACTGGAATCAATCAATAAAAAGACAAATCTCAGGGCCTTATGTAGCCTAAGTGAGCACTCTATCTTTGAGTTACTACATCTCTAGTCCTTGTCTGCTTGCTTTGGTTCTTAAGTATTCCTTTCTCAGAGGTTCTTGCTGTGTAGTTTATTTAGGCTGGTCCTGAACTCACTTTGTGTAGCTGAGGGTGGCCTCAGCCTCAGAGCAGTCCTCCTGTCTCAGCCTCTCAAGTATAAGTCTGTGCCACCATGTCCAGCTAGTTTTTATGTGGTGCTGTGGAATTGAACCCAGGGCCCTCTGTATGGTAGGCAAGTAGACAATTTTGAATTGTGTGAATTTTGAGTCAAGGAAAAAAAACTCAGGATATCAAAAATGAACAAGGATGCAGAACATTCTACAGTGCAGACTGGGAAGAGCTAAAGGAAGCTGAGGCCAGATTTGCTCATCCAGTAGAGAGAGAGAGAGCGAGTTGGGGTCTCCTGACCTGGGGGGTGGAGAGTGTATGCCCTGGCAAGAGCAGCAGTTCACCAAAGAGTTAAGGCCGCAGAGTTCTGCTTGGTCGCCTACAAAGGATGTGGGGAAAGAATTAAGTAAATTAGTGCTCAGCTGGGGTATAGAAATTAGTCCTTGCTCTATTGGAAGAAATGCCCAGTTCCTTTCATATTCAAGGCTGATGTTCTTGTTCAAGCTATTGCTGGTTTGGTAGTTGGAAAGAGGATTTTTCACAAGTGAGCAATAATTATTTGTCTGATTATCTTAACAAGACTGAGGGCCTCTTGAAGACCCTCTTTCATTCCCTCAGGTTTTGTGCTAGGCCTTCAGCATCTTGCTTTGTCTTCTTACTCGTTATGAGGCTTTGTGCATTTTTCATTGTTAGTCAGTCATCGCCCATTCTGTTATTCACAGGGCAGATTTTTTTTTTCTTTTTTTCTTTTTTAGAGGTGAATATTGGAGATCAAGCCCAGGGCCTTTATTCTGAGCTACACCCCCAGCCTATTTTTATTTTGTGTTTTGAGACTCAGTAAGTTGCAAAGTTGTCCAGGCTGGACTTGGACTTGTGGTCTTCATGCGCTAGCCTTTCAGAGTGCTGGGGCTATGGTCTTGCGCTGTCTGGCCTGGCCAATGAGCAGAATATCAGTCTGAATTCCTGATAAAAATATGTGATGTTTCCAAGGTCTACTTGAGGTTCTTTTCAATGCTTAATCTTACTCAGTTATGCTTAATTTATGCTCCTTTTTTATCTGAGATCATTGAAGATCTACATTTTGTTGGCCGTGTAATCTCAGCACTCTGGGAAACTGAAATAGAAAGATTATAAGTTCAAGTCCAGCCTGGGCAACTTAGTGACTAGTGAGACCCTTTCTCAAAATCAAAACTAAAAATAGGCTGTGACTCAGTATAGAGGCCCTGGACTTAGTCGCCAGTACCACAAACATACACACCCATACCCACACACATACTCCCTCACAAAGTTTTTCAAATAATTCAATAAAAAAATGGAAAATGACCTGAACAGATAATTCTCAAAAGAAGAATACAGACAACTAACAAATATATGAAAAAATACTTAAAATCATTAGCCATTAGGAAAGTGCAAATCAAAACCATCATGAGGTACCAACTCCTAGTTAGAATGGCTGTCTAAAAAAAAAAAAATGCTGGCAAGGCTAGCCTGGACTTTAGTGTGAGACTCTATCTCAAAAATAAAGAAAGATAAAACATATTTTTACCTTTTAGCAGTATATAGTGAAATATTTTTAGACGAAATGATTTATGTAATACGGGAAACTAGACATGTTGTACGAGCAGCTGAAGAAGCAAGAGTAGCTCTGATTGTTAAAGCAGTATGGCGAATACATGGGGTCATGCATTTGATATTTTCTTTTTTCTTTTTCCTTTTTTTGAGACAGGGTCTCGCTCTGCAGTCCAGGCTGGTCCTGAACTCACTAAGGAGCTCAGGCTGGCCTTGAACTCACAGCAACCCTCTGGCCTCAGCCTCTCAGGGCTGGAATTACAGGCTGTGCGCCACCACACCCAGCTTTATGCAGTGCTGGGGAATTGAACTCAGGGCCTTGAGTTTGCTAGACAAGTACTTTAAGTTCTGTGCTATTCCTCCAGCCCTTGAAATTTTGTATAGTAAAAATTAAAAAATAGTTATCATGGGTATGTAATTTTGCTAGTCACAAGTTATAATTTTTTGTTTGTTTTGCTTTCCTTTTTTATGGTACTAGAATTGAGCCCAGGGCCTTCACTTATCTATCTACACACCCATCCCATTTTTATTTTTGATTTTGAGGCAGGATCTCACTAAGTTGCAAAATTGTCCAGACTGATCTTGAATTTGTGAATCTCCTGCCCTAGCCTCCCAGAGTGCTGGGATTAAAGGCCTGCACCACTGGCCCCAGTTTCATTTTGTTTATTTGTTCAACAGAATTTAATAGAACTTCTATTTTTTAAATGGCTCAAATGGATGTCTTGGGAAGTTTTGGATCTTCAGAGTAGAGATAAAACACACATGAATCAGTTCAATATAACCTGGAAAATCATGAATTTTATATATTAAAAATAGGTCCAAAGAAAATATTGTGAAAGTTCTGGGTAGATTATTTGTAGCTGAAGGGATCATGAAAGCCATTGTGGTGAAGATGGCATTTGAGTTTTATTTATTCACTCAATTTGAACCCTACTGTATATTAATACTGTCCTCTATTTCAAAGATCTATTGAATAAAGCAAATAAAGGTCCCTACTGATATGGTTTGGATCTGGAATGTGTCCCAAAAGCCTCATTGTTTGTGTGTTGTAGAGTACTTGTGGAACCATGTGCTGTTAAGAGGTGGGCCTGGTCCAAATGGGGGCCTGACCCACAAGGGGTGATCACTGGGGACTGACTTGGAAGATGTGTGCTAGTTCACCCTTCCTTGTTCACTTGGCTTTTTATCTACCCTGCTGTAATTACCTTTCCTCATCCTATGCCTCTGGTGTGTACATACACCATTGCTAGCCACTCATGAATGGACTGAGGCCTGCTGAAACTGTGAGCTAAAATACATTTTTCCTTCTATAAGTTGTGGATGTCAAGTATTCTTTCCAGCAAGTAATTAAGACAACTACTCTTGGTAAACTTACATCATAATGAGGAGAGACAAACAATATCTAATAAGCATAATATGTACACTTGATTGAATGTTTGGTAGTCAGTGTTACAGAAAAAGAGTAGCCCACATAGAGTGAAATTAGTAAGGATAGGGAGGGACAGCCACATACAGAATGGTCAGAGTTGGCACATTGAAGAAGGTGGTATTTGGGAAAACTCTTTGAAATGAGGAAGGTGGCCAGTAGGGTATCCAAGCAGGACTACTTGGGGAACCTACCTGGTATATTTCAGAGTAGGAAGGAAGACCACAGAGATTAGAGTGAGCAAAGGGAAGAAATGAGGTCAGAAATATAACAGTGAAGGGGTATTGATGATGGTGGTGTAGCTTTGGATTAAAAGGTATCTTATAAGCAATTATAAGAACTTTGACTTTTATAATGAGGAAAATGAGGAGTCATCTCAGGTTTGATTTTTTTCTTTTTTTTTAATGGTACTGGAGATTGAATCTAGGGCCTTCACACTAAGGTATAATACATTCCCAGCCCATTTTTTATTCATTAAGTTGCTAAATTGGCTAAACTAGGCTTGAGCTTGTAGTCCTCTTGCCTCAGTCTCCTGAGTGTTGGGATTATAGGCCTGTACTACTGGGTCCAGCATATTGAAGGGTTTTGAGTCAGAGGTTTGACATGATTTAATTTATAGCTTACAAAATCTCTGGTTATGTTGAGAACACCAGGATGGGGTCCCTTTTAGGAGGCTGTTTTGTGCAACCTTGTCAAGAAATGGGCTTAATTGTTAAAGTGGATGTAGTGAGAAGTCAGATTTTGGTTAGATTTTAAAGGGTGAATGAACAGAATTTGCTGAAGGATTATTGTGGTTTGGATTGGAGTGTTGCCTGAAAGCATCATGTCTTTGGATGTGGTGGCATATCTGTGGAGCTGTGTCCTGTGGGAAGTGGTGCCTGCCCAGAGGGGACGGATGCCTGGGGCTTAACCCAAAAGAAGCAAAACACTAAGGCTTGAGTTGGAAGGGTCAGATCACTGTGACATGGCCTAAAGGGTAGATGCTAGTACCCCCGTCCTGCCTCACTTGGCTTCCTGTTTGCCGTGCAGTGAGAAGCAGCCTCCACCTATGTTTTTCCCATGTGCTTCTACCATTGCCAGCCACCCACGAATGGACTGTGATCAGAAACTGTGAGCTAAAATAAATCTTACCTCCCCTAAATATTGGATGTTGGGTATTCTGTCCTAGCAACAACAAGAAATTGGTATCAGAGAAGTGGGTTGTTGCAGTGACTTTACCTGGTCATGTTGTTTAGAAGCCTTTGAAATTGGTTTGGGGAGGAGTTTGGGAAGGTTTGAAGATATCAGCTAAAGAAGCCTTAGAACGCCAAGCTTGGTGAGAGAAGACCAGAATGCTGTAAGAATTATAGATTGGAAAGACTAGGTTCAAGAAGTTTCAGATAGGAAGGAAGTCTTTATTGGCGATTGGTCTAGAAACCATTTGTGCTATGCTGTGGCAGAAAGTGTTTCAGCATTTTACCCTTTTCCAGATACTTTGCCTAAAAGGGAGATTAAGGGCAGTGGGCAACTTAACTTAATCTGGTGGAGGAAATTATAAGGCAGCCAGTGTGTCACATGGGTACTATTTGCAGCTTTTAGCCAGCTCTACACTGAGAAGCTGGAGAAAATGGCAGAGAAAACAGATGCAAAAAGTATGCAATTTGGAGTAAAAAAGCATGCACTTTTTAAAGTGAGTAACATTAAAAAGAAGCCAGGTACTTGGAATCAAGACTATAAGGAAGCGGCCCTGTGGGTGTTGTGGGAATCAGCAAGACCCCACACTTCCCCAGTTAAGTAGCTTAAAGGCAAAAGATCTTGTTCTGAGAAAAGTACCCCAGGGCTTTTATAGCGTCAAAGAGGGAAATGTTTGCTAGAGTTCAGCTCCCCAGAGTACAGCAATCCAGGCACTTAGAAGCTGCTGTAGCTGTGAAACAGGATCCAGATTACTGCTCAAGCCAGAGGCAAACCTTGGCAACATATGTGTGGTGCTGGTTTCACAGGCATGCAGAATGCAAGAGTTGAGGGGTCATGGAGGCTTCTGCCCAGATTTTCTGCCAGGCAGTGTGCCCTTGGGAGGAGAGTGTGAACAGAAGCCTAGCACGCAGTGGAGAGCCCAGAAATTTGGAGATGCCAGAACGTGGTTATGTTGAGAACACCAGGACGGGATCCCTTTTTCTTGGCTGAATAAGCCACAGGCTGTGAGTGGAGCTTCTCCCAAAGGAGAGAAGATGGAGCTTGAAGCTAATGCTGTTGGGGTGGGGCTACCCAAACCCTCTGATGTTCACATCTACACCATTTACTATAGGTGCTGGACACAGAACTACAGGATTCAATATAACTGTAGGATTGAACCTTTACTCTATTGGGATTAGAACTTGTGGTCCAGTCACTTTCTATCCTCCTTTTGGAATGGGAGTGTTTACTGTATTCCTTTTTGTGTTGGGAGTGTTTAACTTTTTTTTTTTTTAATTTTCACAGGAGCTCACAGCTAAGAGTTTGCCTTAAGTTTCAGAGAAGACATTGGACTTTTTAATCAGTGCTAGACCTATTAAGACTTTGGCAGCTCTTAGAGAAGGGCTAAATGCATTTTGCATAAGTAGGTGGACATGAGTCTTTTAAGGGCCAAGGATGAAGTGTTATGGCTTGGATCTGGAATGTGCCCCAGAAACCTCATATGTCTGGATATGGTGGGATACCTATGGACCTGTGTACTTTTAGGAAGTGGGGCCTGGCTGGAAGGGGCAGATGCCTGGGGCTCAACCTGGAAGGGGCAGAACACTGAGGCATGACCCAGAAGGGGCAGATCACTGGGAAAGGACCTGGAAGTGTGTATACTGTTCCCCCTTTCTTCCTCATTGGCTTCCTGTCTGCCATACCATGAGGAGCTGCCTCCACCTGTTTTTACCATGTGCTTTCACCATTGCTGGACACCGATGAATGGACTGTGACCTTCTGAAACTGAACTAAAATAATCTTGAGTCCTCCAAATTGAGAAAGTCAGATATTTTATTCCAGCAATTAAAAAGTAACTAAGGGGCTGGAAGAATGGCTCAGTGGTTAAAGCACTTGCTTAGCAAGCGCTAAGTACCCTAGTTCGATTCCCCAGCACCACATAAGCTGGGCGTGGTGGCACATGCCTGTAAACCCAGCACTTGGAAGGCTGAGACAGGAGAGTTGCCGTGAGTCCAAGGCCAGTCTGGGCTCCGAAGTAAGTTCAGGACCAGCCTGGACCACAGAGTGAGACCCTGTCTCAAAATAGTAAAAAAAATAGTAAGACAATTGTATTGGGTAAGAAAAAGAGAGGCATCAAGGATGGTAGTAAAGAAAGGATTTTCCATGAAGGAAGAGGAGGAAGGCCTCAGGAATGGGACTTTTTATGGGGAGGGAAGGTAAGGCAGCTTTGGACTTGTTAAGTTTACTTACTAATCATCTGGGTGGAGTTAGGCAGGTGTTTGGAATGTAATGTTTAGGAGCTTGAACTAGGCCCCAGGCACTCAATTGGAAATTACTGTGCTAGAGGTTACATTTAATGCCATGAGGCTGACAAATTCATCACGGCAGTGAGTGTAGATACAGAAGTGTAGATACAGAAGTGTTGACGGGATAGAAGGGAACCAACCATAAAGGAACTCAGTTTCACAGAGAGGACAGGAGGTCCAGGCCTTTCAGTTGAGGAATCAAATGGAACAAAAATCTCAGTGGTAGGAGACTGACCAGTCAGATTGTAGATGAGCAGTAGCATGTCCTAGTTGTCATGTATATTTTATAATTTTCTGCTGAATGCAAAATTCAGTTTACATTGATAATATTAGTATGTAGTATACAATTTTAATTTAACTTGATTCATTACCCTATCCTCTCTCTCTCTCTTTTTTGCCTTTCCTCTTTATGATGGGTCTCCTATTAGAAAGGAATTCAGGTTTCCTATTTGGTGCACTCTTCAAAAGATGGGTCAGCAAATTTCTTTCTAATAGTAAATATTTTAGGTAATTTTAGTGGTGTGTGTGCACGTGTGTGTGTTTCTGGGAATTGAACCTAGGGCCTTGTCACTGAGCTATATCCCCAGTCTTTTTTTATTTTGAGACAGGGTCTTACTAAGTCACTACATTGTCTGGGCTAGACTGGAACTTGGGGTCCTCCCACCCGCTCCCAGAGTGCTGGAATTATAGTCATGTGCCACTGCACTCACTTTATTTTAGGCTTCATAGGCCATGGTCTCAGCTGTTGAAATGTGAAAGCAACTACAGACATATAAGCAAAAGAATAGGTTTATTTATGGACACGGACATTTTAATTTCATATAATTCTACTTCTTAAAACTACTGTCCTTCTGATTTAAAAAAACTATTTAAAATATAAAAATTATACTTATCTTGTGGGCCATATAAAAATAAGTTACAAGCTGGATTTGGTCTAGCTTGTCAACCTCTGACTTACAAGATTGTTTTTCTTTCCAGGTAAGCATTGAACTAGATTATTCTGCCAAATGGATTGGTTAGAAATTGGTTATAAAGTTGATTGACCAGCTTCTTTTGAGTCTGTTTTTAGCTACAGTCTATTTTGAACGTAGATTATTTGCATCATCTGTGTGGCCTTCCACATGACATGTTAGTCTCTTTGGTGAGAGGCTAGTCTAGGCAACCTTTGCAGTCTCTTTCATCCCAATTCTAAGTTTAATAATTTTCTTTTTAAAAAAATTTTTTGTTAGAATTCACTTGCAATGCATGATGAAAACATCCAGCTTGAGAAAGTGATGTATTTGCATGTCACATGCCGATCATTTTTACTTCTCTCCCTTTCTCACCTCCTCACTCTCCTGCACCCCTTCTTCTCCACAAAGTCTGTCGTCTTACTTTCTTCCATTTCTCTCTTACTTTTTTTATGGTTTGTTTTTCTCATATTAGAGACACCATATGATATTTAACTTTCTGTGTCTGATTCATTTCACCAAGCATAATGATCTCAAGGTGCATCCATTTTCCTACAAATGATTTAAATTTTCTTTATGGTGGAGTAAAAGAAAGATTTATCCATTTATTTGTTGATGGACATACCTGCTGCTTCCAGGATTTAGCTACTGTAAGTTGTGCTGCTATAAACATGGATACACATGTATCACTCATGTTTGATGACTTTAAACCTTTTGGGAAGATCCCCAAAAGAGGTATAGCTGGGTCAAATGGGATGTCTATTTTCAGTTTTTTGAGGAATCTCCATATTGCTTTCCATAATGGTTATACCAGTTTACAGTCCCACCAACCATGTGGAAGGGTTCCTTTTCCCCCACAACCTCGATAGCATTGTTGTTCTTTACGTTCTTGATACCAGCCATTCTTACTTGAGTTAGATGGAATCTCAGTGTTGTTTTGATTTTCTCTGAAGGCTAAAGATGCTGAACATTTTCTTATATATTTATTGGCCATTCAGACTTAATTCTGAGAAATGTTTTTAACTATATTCTCAACTTTTTAAGTGGGTCCATAAGGAGACGTTGTACAAGTCTGTTACTCGGCTGCCATCTTGACTGGAAGTTCCTGTTTTATTCTTTGAAACAGGGTTTCACTCTGTAGTCCAGAGTGGTCCTGAACTCCTGTGTAGCCCAGGCTGGCCCTGAATTCATGGCAGTCCTCCTGCGTCAGCCCTCCGAGTGCTTGGATTAAAGGCATGCACCAATATGCCTGGATTTTTCATTTCTAATTGCATTAATATGAATTTTTTTTCTTTTTTAGTAAGTTTGCCTAGAGATTGATTAATCTTATTTATCCTTTTGAAGAACTAAGTTTTTGATTCATTGATCTTTTGGGTTTTTTTCCTTAGTTTCAATTTCATTAATCTCCACTCTAACTCCTATTCTTTCTTTCCTTCTACTGCTTTTGGATTTGGCTTGTTCTTATTTCTGTAGGACTTGGAGCTGCATTGCTAGATGACTTACTTGAGACTGCTCTGTTTTTTCATAGGTGCATTCACAGCTCTAAATTTCCCTCTTAATAGTGCTTTCATTGTGTTCCATAGATTCTGGCCTTCCATTGTCATTTGACTTTAGATTTTTACTTCTTCCATGGTTTCCTCTATGATCTCTTGCTTGTTCAATAATGTATTATTTAATCTTCATGTATTTGTGTAGTTTCTTTAGTTTCTTTTGCTGTTGGTTTCTAGTTTAATTACACTATGATCTGAACGTATGCAGAGAATGATTTCAATTCTTTTGTATTTATTTAAGCTTATCTTATGTCCAAGGTATTGTCTAATTTGGAAAAAGTCCCATGTGCTGCTGAGGAACAAGGCGTATTTTGTTGATGCAGATACATCACTCTGTATTTATCTGTTAAGTCCATATGTTCCATGGTGTGATTTAGCTCTGGTATTTCTTTGTTGATTTTTTTGTCTGGTTGACCTATTTGTGAGAGTGGGGTATTGAAGTCCCCTAGTGTGTTTTTTTAATGTATCGGAGTGCGTCTACATTAGGTACATATATATTTATATTATATAGAGTGTGTCTACATTAGGTACATATATATTTATATTATATAGAGTGCGTCTACATTAGGTACATATATATTTATATTTGTGAACTCTTCCTCTTGGATTGTTCCTTTCACCAGTATATAATATCCATCTTTGTTTGTTCTGATCAAATAATTTTTTTTATGTATTAAAAACAAAACAGAGAGCCAGGCCCGGTGGCACAGGCCTGTAATCCTAGCACTGTGGGAGACTGAGGAAGGAGGATCACAAGTTGGGGCCTGGTGTGGGCAGCTTAGCAACCTAGTAAACTGTAGCTCAAAATAAAAATTAAAAATGTGTTGGCAGTGTAGTTCAGTGAGAAGGCCTGGCTTTATTACCCCAGTACCATTAAACAAACAAACCAACCAAATTCTGTTGGAATTTTGCTTCCCTGCTTCTTCAAAATTTCTCTGCATAGTTGCTGCCCAGTGCTTCTCCCTGTGACCTCTTCTTTTCATTACCTTTCCCAGGCTTGTGGCTTAAAGGGAGCATTCCTGACCTGAGCCTTCTTCTGTGTCTCTCCTCTTTCCCTGAAGACCTTAATCAGGCCGTGGCTTTGGCTCCCACCTTTGCTGACTAACAAATGCATGTTCAGTGCTAATGTTTTCCTTCTGCCTCTTGTAAGCTGAAAGCCTTTCAAGCGCTTCTGTTAGCCACAGTTAAAATCCAGCATCCTTAGTCTTGCTGCCTTGGGCCTGATGCCTTGCACCCTGGCAGGCTGTGCCGTGGGGAACTTCTAGCAGTGGTCTGCCAATCTTCCTCCGTGGTTGTGCTTATGTCCTTCCTTCTGGTGTTGTAGTCCTCTGTCCTTATCTCTCTCTTCCTAGCTCCTGGTCCCAGCACATACCAGCTTGATACCTTGTCTTTGAGGAACCCCTCAGAGGGCCATTTACCTCCCAGAATTCAGCTTAGATGCCTGTGCCTCCTTGAAGCCTTATCTCACAGGCAAAATTAAACATTTGCTGCCTGTGCCTGTATTGTTTTTGGTATATATATTTAGCACTTGACTTGTTGCAGTAATTACTAGGTCAGAAATAGTTGAATTTGGGTCAGCATCAAATATATTTACAAGCTGATACTCTCACCAAACTGAGGTCCTGCTGTTAGAGTTTTGAGTCATATACGTTTTAGAAACCCTATAGCCTGACATTGAGAAAGTGCTTACCTGGGCCTTGTGGAACAGGCTTGCAATCCTAGCACCCTGAGAGGCTGAGACAGGAGGATTGCAAATTCAAGCCTGCTCTTAGCACTTAGTGAGATCCTGTCTCAAATTTAAAAATAAAAATGGACTGGGATGTAGCTCACTGTGAAGGTCTTGGGCATAGTCCAGTATCTTAAAAAAAGAAGGAAAGATAAAAGAAAGGAAGGAAGAAAAGAAAGATAGAATTTAATATAGTGAAGTTTGGTGGTATATGCCTATAATCTTAGCATTCAGTGAGGCTGAGGCAGGAGAATTGAGACTTTACGACCAGGCTGGACAAGTTAGTGACACTTTGTTCTCAGAATAAATGAAAGAAGGAATGAATGGATTGGGTCTGTAGCCCAGTGCAAAGGCCCTGGGTTCAAAACACAGTATTAAAATAAAAAAGGAGTCCATGCTCATGTGGAAACCACACTGGCTTTGATACGCAAAGTACATTGGCTTTGTTGGCACAAGTAAACCTTCTTGTGGTTACGCTTTCTATTTTTAAATGGATTTATCATTTTCTCTTATAGGAAGAAAATTCTCCCAAGGATGGTTTCCCACTCTGAGTTGAAGAAGCTTTTCTGTGCAGCCGACGCGGTGTGTTTTGATGTGGACAGCACCGTCATCAGAGAGGAAGGGATTGATGAGCTAGCCAAGTTCTGTGGTGTCGAGGACGCTGTGTCAGAAATGTAGGAACGGTCCTTACTCACCTTATGAAATGATGACTCCTGTCCAACTAGACCAGCTGTCTGCAGTAGAATGCCAGGCCAGAGCCACGATTCTCGGGTCTTAGTTGTAGGCCAGTACTAAGAAAAACACTAGGCTTTTTTTTTTTCCATCACTTACATAATATACCTTAATCATTATTCTGCTTATATGAATATTTATGACAAACATGATAAAAAGGGGTAGTTTCCTCTGCAAACAAGCGTGGGTAAGATAGTCTTAGCTTTGTCAGGAGATTGATGACTGTAATTAACCAAAGAAGATAGCCTGGGGAGGGGAGGGCTCAAGGGTTCCAAGTTTTGTTTTGAGTGTGGCCTCTGTAGGTCACTGGAAAGCTAGGTCCAATTGGGAGTCTGTCAGTGGAACCTGTGTTGGAACCTTTCCCTTCCCACGTGTGCCTTCCCTCCTCCATAGAAGGGGACCTCCCTGTGTCCTGGCCTGTCCCCAGCTCACAGACTGTTGTGTGCTCACCTGCATTAATATATGAGGGCCTGCCTTTGCTTCCTTCTTGGTTTATAAAAACTCATGGCCTCCAGGGAAAATTACCTGTGGGGAGGATGTGTAGTTTTCTCAGTTTATTAGGGGGCATGTTTGTGGATGCGGAGTACACGGCCCTGAAGTGTTAATATGATTCTCAAGCAAATCTTCAATAGTTATTTTCCAGCCAGGTGCTTTAGTGCATATCTCTGTTCCCAGCACTTGGACGCAGAGGCAGGATCATATAGATTGAATCCCTGACTAGAAATGTAGTAACTTACTAAGACTTTGTATCAAATGAAAATAAAAGGCTGAGGATATAGTGCAGTGTGAATGCCCTGGATTCAATCCCAGGACCATACACACACATAAAAAAGGAAAATTTTCCAGGTCCTGTTCTCATTCATAGCAATACAGAATATCTGTTGTAGAGTGGGGCTCAAGGCAGCACTTTCCTCATGAGGGCTGTTGTGAGTACC
Organism: Ctenodactylus gundi; assembly: GCA_004027205.1. Classification (NCBI taxonomy): domain Eukaryota; kingdom Metazoa; phylum Chordata; class Mammalia; order Rodentia; family Ctenodactylidae; genus Ctenodactylus; species Ctenodactylus gundi. Next base: position 130,340 of record PVKB01002962.1, read on the forward strand.
TGCAGTAGTGAGACAGCTGACATGCTGGCTTGATTGTTGTGTCTTCCTCCTAGGACACGGAGAGCCATGGGTGGGGCAGTGCCTTTCAAAGCTGCCCTCACTGAGCGCTTGGCACTGATCCAGCCCTCCAGGGAGCAGGTACAGAGACTCATAGCAGAGCACCCCCCACACCTGACCCCAGGCGTGAGGTAAGCGCAGCTGGTCCTGAGGCCTGTCCCTGTCAGCATGGTGTCTAGTGTACGACTCTCCTCCCTGCTGAGAGCATCTGGTACTGTTAGGTTCCCTGTTCTGAGGTTCGTTTGGCATTCATGTATGATCTAGTCTTGCTGCTCACTCCTGCCCATGTCTGCCCTCCCTTTCTTCAGCTTACTAAATTTTTTTTTTTTTTTTTTATGTTTCTGTGTCTGGTGTTTTTCTGAGTTCATAGGCAGAAAAGAGTTGTAAAATAATATTGCAAAGCAGAAAAGCACCACTCATTAATTTCTAGTGGATTTAGAAACACGTATCTTAAGTATTAGTTCCCCATATTAATATCTTGTCAGTGGTACCATAGACAAATGCATTCAGGAGAAAAAATGTCTGTTACTTTATTATTTTTTCATTTTTGTATGAACTGATGTTTGGCATTTTACATTTTATTTTTGCAGGGAGCTGGTAAGTCGCCTACAAGAGCGAAATGTTCAGGTTTTCCTAATATCTGGTGGCTTTAGGAGTATTGTAGAGTATGTTGCTTCAAAGCTCAGTATTCCACCATCCAATGTATTTGCTAATCGGCTGAAATTCTACTTCAATGGTAAGACTTCAGTAGTAACATCTTCCCTCTCTTATCACATCTGTTGTTCAGTATTCTAGGTACTATCTGCTGGAATGCAGTGTAAGCAGGATGGGAGCGGGGCATTTTTTTCTTTTGGAATGTAGTTTAAACCTGGTGGGAGCTGGCTATAAGTATCTGTTGGAGTGCAGTTTAAAAAGAATGGGAGCTGGGCATGGTGACATGTATCTGACCAGCAGTCTGGGAGCCTAAGGTGGGAAGATTACAAGTTCAAGTCCAGAGTGGGCAAATAAGCAGTGTACTGAGACCCTGTGTCAAAATTAGAAATAGGCTTGAGGATAGCTCAGGGGCTAAAGCATTTGCCTACAAGGCAAGGCCTTGGGTTTGCTTCCCACGAAAATTAGCTGGGTGGGGCTAGAAGAATAGTGCAGGGGTTGTAGTGCTTGCCTACCAGGATAAGGTCATGGGTTCAGTTCTCCAGCACCACATGAGCTCGGCATGGTGGCATACACCTGTGGCCCTGGCACTCAGGCTGAGGCAAGAGAACTGCCATGTGATCAAGGCCAACCTTGGCTATATAATAAGTTCAGGACCAGCCTGGACTGCAAAGCGAGACCCTGTCTCAAAAAAATAAATAAATAAAAATGGACTGAGGGTGTAGCTCAATTTGAAGACCTTATGCTTGATTTTCAGTACTATAATAAACAAACAAACAAATGAACAGGGGGCTGGAGAAATAGCTCAGCGGTTAAAGCACTTGCCTAGCAAGCTCAAAGCCCTGAGTTCAATTCCCCAGAAATACATAAAGCTGGGCATGGTGGTACATGCCTGTAATCCCAGCACCTAGGAGGCTGAGACAGGAGGATTGCTGTGAGTTTGAGGCCAGCCTGGGCTACATAGTGAGTTCAGAACCAGCCTGGACTGCAGAGCAAGACCCTGTGTCAAACAAACAAAAACCCCAAACAAGTGAACAAATAAAAGAACAGAAATGATGGATTAAAAAACAGTTGGTATTTCCTCTTAGATGAAATGATTTACTAACATTGTAAATTGAATATATTACTATTTCATGATGTTCTACCAACTCGACTAGGTTTAGAACTGCTACAGTGGAAACTTACAGGATATGAGTAATTATCCCAAGTAATGTACTCTGTGACTACTGTACTCTGTATTTGTAATTTTAAAGCAAAGTTACTAGGGCTGGAATCCCAGGCTGCATGACTTTACTGAGGCCAACGTAGTTTTCTTAATGACATTTAAGTGAGGACATCCTTCACACAACAAGCTGGCTATCGTGATATATTTCTGTGGATCTTTAACACTGTCTTTAATTGCTCTTTTAAGGTGAATATGCAGGTTTTGATGAGACACAGCCAACAGCTGAATCTGGTGGGAAAGGAAAAGTTATTAAGTTTTTAAAGGAAAAATTCCATTTTAAGAAAATAGTCATGATTGGAGACGGAGCCACAGACATGGAAGCCTGTCCTCCCGCTGTATGTATTAAGGGCACTGATTTTTTTCAAGTTATAATTTTGTTTTAGACAGTTGATTTAGAGCCACATTAAGTTTACAACAGGATTGAAACAAAACAGCCAAATATTATAAAATAAAAGTAGAAAATAGCTAAAACAAATTCAGTCTCATTAAGTCAATTGAAGTTTTGCAAAACTAAGAAAACCTGTCCTGATGTTGGTGGTACAGGCCTATAATCCCAGCCCTCTGGGAGGCTGAGACAGGAAGATTGAAAGTTCAAGCAGTCACAGGGTAATTTAGTAATTGAATAGGACCATTTCAAAATCCAAAATGAAAACAAGCCCAAAAAAAAAGGGAGCTGGGGCTGTAACTCAGAGTGAAGGCCTTGGGTTCCATCCCAGGTACCATCCAAACAAAACGAAACAAAACAGACCAAAATTTTTTTTGATCCAATCTCGTCCAAATAAGTGGTCAGAAAGGTTCTTCATTTCACCACATAATACAATCCATATTACAACTGTAGCTATAATTTTAGTTCATTTAGTGCTTAAGCTTCTTACCACCTCATTTCCTGGAATTCAAAAAATAGATTGTAACTGATTAATAAAAAAAAATGTTTAAAATGTTTTGGATCTTTTTAGCATTACTTGAGTCAGTTCAAGGTAAAATATGCTTAGATGACTTATAGCCTTTGTTAGGGTTGACTAAGTAATGAACATTGGGCTAGTTTAACGAAGAATGAACAGAAGTGAAATGCAGAGTCCTATCAGGAAGCTCCTGATGTTATTGTCAAAAAAATGCTGAGTCTGTAAGCTAGGTGGTATGGTCCACGCCAGTAGTCCTAGGACCCAGCCTGGGCCAATCAGTGATGGGAAGATCCAGACTCAGAAGAAAAATAAGGCTGGGGTTAGAGGCCCCAGGTTCAGTCATTAGTACCTGCACTGCCACCCCTCAAAAGACAAAATTATAATGGCGTGCATGCAGATGTTTAGCTCTTGCTGCTGGTCAGAGGAATCCTTGACCTAAATGAAGGCAAGCAGCTGCCACGAGAAGGCTGGGCAGGACCCAAGGCACGAAGCCGGGAGAGAGGGGGCAGCTATGCCAAGTAGGGACGGGACGAGCAGAGTTGGGATGGCCAGACAGGGCTCCCCTCAGCAAATGCTGAAGACCCCACACCGCACAGGGGCTTTGCTGGTATTGTTAGGTCAGGGGGCTCCCCTGACAAGAGTGAGGGGAGAAATGAGTCAGTGTGCTGGGAGAGCTGGTTGGCACTAGCGTGTGAGAAAGTCTGTCATGGAGGCAGAAAGATCAGGTACAAGGCTAAAGTCAAGTAGGAATCTAGGTACTTTTTTTCTTTTCACTGTACTGTTCTCTTTGAGCTTTCCTTTTTGCTTTTTTAATTAACCTAGCATGAATGCGTTTGCTCTCTCCAGTTAGTTTAGAACTCAAACATTTACCTCCAGATGTGATTTTATCTCTGTAAGCATTTGTCTTGGTTTTAGAGGGCAAGGGCCACCTCTTATCTGTTCCCCAGAGCCCCCATGTCCTGCACTGCATGATCTGCACTGACTGACTCCTGAGGGGAGGAGGCAGCCTTTTCCTCAGGTGTGCTGGCAGCCTCGCCTGTTTTGAATTACCGGTGTATCCTTTCAAGCACAAAGATTGAGCTCCCCTGCTACTATGTGTAAATTTTATTCTCCTTTCTTTTCTTCTTAGGATGTTTTCATTGGATTTGGAGGAAATGTGATCAGGCAACAAGTAAAGGACCACGCCAAGTGGTACATCACTGATTTTGTAGATCTCTTGGAAGTCCTGGAAGAATAATGGAAAAGTTCATAAACCTCATAAGACTTTAGATTAATTTTTTAAAGTTATATAGATTGATAATTGTGCTTATAATTGCCCATGACAACTTGATATATAAAGCTGGTACTGATTTCTGTACATACAGGTAAACTGTTGTTGGGATTCCTGGAAAATTGTGCTTTTTAAAAATTTTATATAGTTCTGGTAGTGCAATGACCACTAATTACCCGGAGAGTTTCATAATCTGAATTCTTTATGCATACTCCTAGCTATATATTACTTGAGGCCTTTTAACGGTGTATAATAAATTAACATCTTCACTCTTGGAAATATGGATTCAGCTTCCTTAAGTGGACATTGGTCATCCTTTATCATATAAATAAAAGTTCATACATCTCTCAGAAAACATCTGTGGAATTTTAAGTTCTGCCTTTTATGTACTTTGACATCTAGTCTTTCAGGTCCTGTGTTTAAGTTGGAACAAGCTTCAGAGACAGGCGTGCTGAGATTTCTCTGTGAAGTCCTGGGCAGGGACACATCACATCCCACCCCTGGTATTGCACGCAGCACTGTTACCCGATTCTTGCTGAGGTCCAGACTGAACATGGGAGACTTTATTCAAAGCTACCTCCGGGCAGATGGAAGGGCCTCTACTGCCTCAAATCACCATCTTGCCTTATTAAGTTGTGCAAGAGGTTTTGCAGTAAAGGTGGGAAGGGGACAAGGGAGAACACGGAGCGTGTTTCATATCCCCCACCTTTTACCTTCTCTTGTTATAGCAGGGGTGGAAATTTCCAACAGCTTATATGAACCAATTCTTTTTTCTACATAAGTTGGGAAGACAGAAGACCTGAGAGTCAAGTTCTTATTCATTTTGAGCAGTACCAAAAAAGGCATATTTCAGAAAAGGCTTTGAAAGTCTGAGATGATATACCTTACATGGGGGAAAGATGAGAAGGACACGAGATTAGGAAGAAATACTTAGTGGATACTGTTGGATAATTAAGTAGAAAAGGCCGTAAGTTTGCCTGTTTTGGTGATGTGGGAATTGAACCCAGGGCCTTGTACATGCAATTGCTGTACCACTGAGTTATATTCCCAGTCCCGAGAATGTTTTGTTTTGTATAATTGATTGATTGAGATAGGGTCTTGCACTGTATTCCAAGCTGGCCCTGAATTTACTGTGTAGCCCAGGCTGGCCACGAACACACAGCCATCCTTTTGCTTCAGCCTCTAGAGTGCTGGGATTAGCACACGCAGTTTATGTGATACTGGGTAATCAAACCCAGGGCCTTGTGCTTGCTAGGCAGGTGCTTTAACCCCTGAGCTATGTTCCCAGCCCCCAGGAATTTTTTAAATATTTAAATTATTAGAAAAATCATTTAGCCAAATGGTAAAGTAACTAACTACTCAGCCACACACATCAGATGAGCAAATTTCCTCCAAAGCCAGTTTGCTCGCCCCCCTGCTTGGTTCGCGGTGTTGAGGATCCAGTCCAGGGCCTTTATACACTGAAGTTAGATCCCCAGCCCACTTTTTTTCTTTACAGATTTTGAGACAGGGCTCACTGAGTTGCTTAGCTGTCCAGGCGAGTTTGAACTTCTAATCTTCTTGCTTTAAACTCCCAAAGTAGTGGCCAGAATCAGTTTCTGAGCCAGATACTGTGGCACATACCTGTAATCCCAGCAGTCTGGAAGGCTGAAATGGGATTACAAGGTCACACACAGCCTGCGCAATTTAGGGACTTGGACCAGGTTTCCAAATAAAAAGGCCTGGGGATATAACTCAGTGTGTAGGCCCCAGGCTCAGCTCCCAACATTGAAAACAACAACAATAGCAACAAGCTGTAGAGAGACACAAGATAAGTCTGGCCAAGAGTTAATGAAATCACAAACAAGGAGGCAGTTTTTCACAATTGTAAGCACTTACTGTCAACTTTCTTCATGTTTACAATTTCGGCAGTGCAGAACTCTGGGCAGGACCAGGCACGCAGGTCTGTGAAGAGTGCTACAAACCTCCTCAGCCTTTGCCACCCCTCAGGGTACTGGAGCTGAAGCAAGCGGTGGGCGGGTGTGGGGACAGAAGAGCTGGCCGCCATCAGGTCTCCTTGCCCGGTCACCAGAGTCAACCTTCTGCAGGCTGTGGGGCCTGAATTGGAAGTAGATACCGAATTGTTCTTGGGGGAGTCCAATGTGCAGAGAAATCGTGACGCCCATGTGGAACCTTTTATGCAAGTAAGAGCCCCTCCCCAGACAAACCTTGTTTGTGTTGGAGGAGTGAATCTGAAGTGATGCAGGAACCCTGCTGACCTTTTCAGACTTTCCCAATTCTGGAACTGCTGGAAGTGTTACTGGCTGCTCAGGTTTGTACTCCTCACTGCTTCCCAGGAACAGGGGAGGTGACCTTCTGGGGAAAAGCCTTTATTCAAAGCTAGCTAAGAAGGAGGCGAAGGGGCCTCTTTTTTGGCCTTAAATCACAATGTCTCCATGGTCAGGTGTGCAAGGGCTTTTGTAGTAAGAAAGAGGGGACGGATTCAATGAGACAACAGGCAAATTCCCGTGCTGTTTCATTCTCCCAGCTTCACGTCTTCTGGACTCCTTCCCTCCTCTGTGGAAATGAAACTAGGCTCAGACCTCTTAGGGCCAGCATCTCCCTACTCAGTCCATTCACCTGAGCTAGGAGGGAGTGGCCATTATGCTGACTGTATAAGGAAGTTGGAGAAGCAGCTTATCTCTAAAAGAAAATCTTAATCGTCTTTTGTGAGGTACTCAGGAGTGAAACCAGGGCCTTCACTCTGCCCTATATTACTAGCCTCTTTCTTGTTTTAATTTTGAGACAGTTTTGTTAAATTCCTAAATTGCCCAGGCTGAGCTCAAAATTTTGATCCTCCTGCATTTAGCTTGCCTGAGTGCTGAGTTACAGCTGTGTGCTACCATGTCAAATTAAAGAAATTATAACGATCGCTTCTTTTACCCTTTTGATTACAGAAACAGCTTGGGTTAGTTCTGTCAGGAATTATATACATGGTTACATTAGGATGGATTCAGAAAGTGGTGGCAGTGTTAAATCACTTTGTCCTTGTGATAACATTTTTCACTGTAATTAGAAACACTTTATGCAAACAAAAAAATGTAAGGAATTGAAATTTGTTATGATACTTGTTGTGGTTTGGATCGGAAGTGTTTCCCGAAAGCCTCCTGTTGTTGGATATAGTGGGATAGCTATGGAGCTGAGTACTGTTGTGAAGTGGGGCTGGCTGGAAGGGGCAGATGCTTGGGGACTGACCCGAAGGTGCATGTGCTGGTTCTGCCCTTTCTCCCAGATTTGGCTCTGTTCTGCCATGATGTGAGGGCCTCTGGCTCTGGCCAGTCATGTGGTTCTACCATTTCTGCCACCTGCCTGTGAATGAACTGTGATCTTCTGAGACTGTGAGCTAGAATAAATCTTTCCTCCCTTAAGGTGTGGATGTTGGGCATTTTGTTACAGCAATAACAAAGTAACTAAGACAGATTGGTACCAGGAGTGGGATCATTGCTGTGGCTTTACCTGACCATGAGGTTTGGAAGCCTTTGAAACTGATTTGCAGGAAGAATTTGGAAAGTTTGAGGATGCTGGCCTTAGAAGCTTTGGAGTGCTCGGAGCCAAGCTTGATGGGAGATTCTTACTGGAGCTCAGAATAGAATGCTGATAAAAGTGTGGATTAAAGAGGCCAGGCTTAAGAAGTTTCAGATAAAAATGAGGGCAGTATTGACAGTTGGTCTAAAAACTGTGTGCTATGCTCGGCCAAAAACTCTGTTGGCATTTTGCCCGTTACTTTGTCTAAAACTAAAATTAAGGGTGGTGGACTGCCTAATCTGGTGGAGAAAATCTCAAGGCAGGCTGATGTCTTACATGATTACTATCTGTGGCTTTTAAACAACTCTATGGCAAAAGGCAGGAAAAAATGACAGAGAAAAATGATGTAGAAAGTTTGTAGTTTTGCAAGACTGATAGGGCCTACAATGGTAGGGCAAAAGAACAGGGAAGTTAAAGAGATTAACATTAGAAAGAAGCCAAGTGGTTACATCAGGACTACAGGGAAGATGCCTTAGGGCATCACAGAAGTCAGCAAGACCCCACACTTCTCCAGTAAGGGTGGAAAGACAAAAGACTTTGCTCTGAAAAGTGTATTCCAAGGCCAAAGAAAAAAGTGTTTGCCAAAGTTTACTCACATGGAGTTCAACCATCTCAAAATTCAGAGGCCTTCATGGTGATTGTCTGAAGGGGCCAGGCTACTGCTCAAGCCAGTGGTAGGCCTTGGTGACATTCACTGGTACTGGCTTTACTGGCTTCCAGAGTGCAAAAGTTGTGGGCTCATTGAGGCTTTCACCCAGATTTCAGAAAAAGCCCTGGAAGTCAGGCAGTGTGCACCTGTGAGGGCACTATGTAAAGTTAAAAAAAAAAAAAAAAGCCTAAGCTGCAACAGAGACCCTAAAAATTTAAAGACTCTAAAAGCATAGCTCATTGGCTAAAAAAAAAAAAAAAAAAAAGCTATAGATTGTGAGTGGATCCACCCCTTCCCCCCAAAAAAGGATGGTGGTTCCAGCCAAAGATAATGTTGTAGGGGCAGGGTCACCCAACCCTTTGCAGCGTATTGTGGCTTAGATCTGGAATGTCCCCCCGAAGTCTTATGTATTTGCATGTTATAGATTATGTATGGAACCATGTCTGTTAGATTTTGGGGCCTGGTCTGCAGGGGTGTATGGCGGATTATAGATTACAAGTGTGTGCATTAGACTGATTACAGGTGTGTGGTGGTTAGGGGCTTAAACCTGAAGGGGCAGAACACTAAGGCTGAACCCGGAAGGGGTGGATCACTGGGACAGGACCTGGAAAAATGCAACTTCCTCCCTTCCTTTGGGGACTTGGCTTCCTGTTTGCCGTGCTGAGAGGAGCTGCCTCCACCTCTCCCTCTGCCATGTGCATCCGCCGTTGGCTGCCCATGAATGGACCATGACCTCCTGAACCTGTGAGCTAAGACAACCCTTTCCTCCCCTAATTTGTGCATGTTGGGTATTCGGTCACCACGACAACAACAGTAACTAAGACTTAATCTCATATATCCCGGATGCTGGACACGGAACTACAGGACTTAACCCTTTCCCTGCTGGGTTTAAAATTTGCTTTGGTCCAATTGCTTTATATTCTCCTATTCCTCCCTTTTGGAATGGGAATATTTACTCTGTACCACTGCATGTTAAAAGTGCTTAATTTGGGGCTGGACGAATGGCGCAGCAGTTAAAGCGCTTGCCTAGCAAGTGCTAAGTACCCTAGTTCGATTCCCCAGCACCACGTAAGCTGGGGGTGGTGGCACACACCTGTAATCTCAGCACTCAAGAGGCTGAGACAGGAGGATTGCCATGAGTCCAAGGCCAGCCTGGGCTCTGAAGTGAGTTTGGGACCAGCCTGGGCTACAGAGTGAGACCCTGTCTCAAAAAAAAAAAAAAAAAAAAAAAAAGTGCTAAATTTTCTTTTGGTTTTCACAGGGGCTCAGCTGAGAGTTTGCCTTGGGTCTCAGAGACTTTGGACTTTAACAGAGCTAAAACTGTTAAGTCTTGACAATTCTTAAAAAAGGACTGAATGCATTTTACATAAAGAGGTAAATACGAGTCTTTTGGGAGTCAGGAACAGCATGTCATGGTTTGGATCTGGAGTGTCCCCCAAAAGCCTCATGTGTTTAGATGTGGTGGGATACCTTCGGGTCTCTGTACTGTTGGGATGTGGGGCCTGGCTGGATGTTTGGGACTTGATCTAGAGGGTGTGTGCTGTTTCTACCCTTTCTCCCAGATGTGCCTGTTCTGCCATGATGCACGGAACTCTGGCTCTGGCTTGCCATGTGGTTCTACCATTCCCAACTGCCCACACCTGTGAATGAACTGTGATCTTCTGGGTCTGTGGGCTAAAATAAATCTTACCTCCTTAAAGTTGTGGATGTTAGGTGTTTTGTCACAGCAACAACTCCTGGGGAACCATGACTGATGCTATCGGGGGAAAGAAGCGCAGGGTGGTGGAGGCGTGAGCCTAAGTTGGGCTTGGGCGGGCAGCTTTGCAGCTGAGTCCAGCTCTGACCAAGCACACCTAGTGCTGAATCCTGGGAGTGACAGAAGTTCGTTCCTGATCATTCATAAAAGTAATTTTTTTTTTTTTTTTGAGACAGGGTCTCACTCTGTAGTCTAGGCTGCTCTTGAACTCACTGTGCAGCCCAGGCTGACCTAGAACTCTTAGCAATCCTCCTGCCTCAGCTTCCTGAGTGCTGGGATGATAGGTGTGTGCCACTACATCCGGCCATACTTTATTCTCTACACTTTGCAAATGTATGCTGGCCATTAACCTGTGCCAGGTATTGTGCCACAGGCTGTAAGAGGAGGGCATGGGTGACACAGTCCTTGTTTTCCTGGAGTTGAGAGTCTAGTAAGGACTCAGATGGGTAAAGAAAAATTGTACTTGTTACAAAAACTCAGTGCGGAAGGCTGGGTGGGTGTGTTCTTTTCCGCCTTGTGAAGATTAGGACACAGAGGCTCTGACAAGTTAATAGCTGCCTAAGGCTTCTTGACGTATGAGAAGTGCTGGTGCTGAAATGCAGGTTTTCCGTGCCACAGCGCTTTCTCCTCTGGCCTCGCATGGCACTGGATAGTCAGTCTCAGCATAAGCTCATAAAAAATGATCCCAAATGTGTAATATGTGAAAATTAAGAGGATTTTATTGGCTTTTATATTTTTTTGGAGAAAACCATTCAAATGTAGAAGTTTAACATTTGATATGAGATTTGTTCACACTTTATTTTATACATAAATTCTTCAATTTGTAGGGCAGACATAATTTTTCAGGTCAACAAGATGTTCACATGATTACAGTCACAGGATTGGCATACGATATTAAAAATGAAATAAAACGGAGCTAGCCAAATATGAGCTTTCAACATGCACCACCCTTCCTACGTGATCTTGGAAGTATCTGCTGTGAGCTTGCTAAAATATTAACCAGACAATGTCTGAGGTCACAAATGATTGTTTACAAAATAAAACCTCTTTTCCAAGTGCTACTTATTTTATAGAAAAATATTACAAATAAAAATTAGTGCTATTCAAGGTGTTCATTTCAAAATCACATATGATACATAGGTTAAGCATTTTCATCCCTGTCATACAGAGATGTCACAAGACGCTACGCGAAGACCGATGTGCTGATTAGATGTACCTTGCGGACCATTCCTGCTTATGACACACTGTACTATTGCCATTAAAGATGAGAGTGAGCTCAAACTCCTTCAGGTATTGGGTGCACTCCTAATTTGATCCTAGTTTGAAACTCGGAAAAACTGCTTGAGAAACAGGATAAAATATGTATTTCTTTCTGATATAAGAAATTTGTCAAAATCTGTAATTATAAAACACATTTGCTTTTTTGAAAGAAATGGCTGGTTTTTCTTTTTAATGGCTGGGATCTTATTCAGAGATGAGTCAGATTTTCACATGGACCCTCTTTTCTAGAGAGTGGCGAGGGAAGGGTAGTATTAGGAGGTAAGCCTGGCAACCCTGCAGATGGTCCAGAGAGGACAATGAGCCCTGCTGCGGCCAAACTCTAAGTTTCCCTTCTTGTGATGATGGAGATGTTAAAGAAAAGAGGTCTCCTAGAAGCTATATACAGCAGTTTACACGTCAATGTTTCTTTTTTCACTCGATATACAATTGAAATTAATTTATGACAAGTACTTGTCACATACACTTATGGAGGAGGCACATATACATTCGCTAGCTTCACTGGAGAGGCGACGTCTTCAGTGGGATCATGATTCTGGATTCCATTTCCTGAATAAGTGGGACTGAAAACAGGAGGAAAGTTACTGTGCTGGCTCCTTCCCAACACATTATGGTGCACAGACATTAACAAGTAGGCGGCCGAGAATGTTCAGAAGACAGGCTGCTTGAAACAGCACAGGGCACTGGACCTGGTCCTGGCGGCAGAAATGTGCCAGCTGCCAACGCAGCAGCTAGCGGCCGGACGAGAGGCTTGGGAGATGCTGCTAACATTAAAATGCATCCTACCTGGAGATTTGTTTCATTTGGGGAAATTAGAAAAGTCCATATTGTGAGAAAAAGGATCCCAACTGAAATATATTTATATAACAATACTATATTTGAATGTAGGAATTCACTATATGGACATACTGGACTTTTCAAACTGTTGCTGCTCAGTAAAACACACCTCTGGGAATTAATGGAAACTGTTAAGAGTGAAAGTGCAACACTTATGATCTGAACTAAAAGATAAGATAATACCTACTTCGTAGAATGAATTACTCTTTCATTTTCTTGGCAGGATACAGGTTTAAATACACCTGGCACATAACGTGACAGGTGGTGGCTACTTCTGTCAGGATCACTTGTACTTAAATACCTTCTTATACAAATCAAATCAGTAGAGTTTCAAAATATATGTTTATATATGTAAACATGCATACATATTGTACATATGAAAAGTCTAATTTATCAAATTTAATTTCAAAATTACTCTTGTTTTTTTGGCCCTGGAGATCAAACCCAAAGCTGAGCATGTCTTCAGCTTTAAGATTACTTTTAAAAATTCATATACTAAATTATGTTTTTTGAAACTGACAATTTTGTTGAAAAGGGAAATTTACAAAGAATATAAAAACCTCCAAACTGAAGGTAATACTGTAGAATTTGCTACATCTAAGGATCTGAAAACTACTAGGCAATACACATACTTGAAAGAATGAATATTGTTCTCTTAAAAATTCCCAACTGTATAACTCACCACCCTAGCACTGTAATATACTGAAAAAACCTACATTAGCACAAGAAAACATAATTACATAATATGAAAAAAATCAAATATTTAAAAATATTACCTGTGTAATACACCAATTCTTCCCAGCCGTGTTTGTGCCATGCTGCATTCCGTATATCTTCCCTGGTCTGAAGATCTTTGTAAGCTTAATAATAACCACAGAGAAGAAGCAAAATTTAAACATAAAGTTCTGTATGCCACTAGTCTACCCAGTCAGCTGGGTCTCTAGTTTTCTCAGACACAACTCTGGCCACATACTGCTAAGCTGGGAAAGGGACTGCATATTTTTCTGAGCAATGACGTTTGATCCTGTGGCAGACTTGACAATCTGCTCTTCAGGCTTTACCTTCCAGTGACTCCAAGACACAGTTACAGACCAAGGAAACTTTTTCAATAAAATGAAATTCATAACCAGAAACTGTCAGGCTACACAGTATCACAGTCAATTTTGTTCATTGCGAGCTGGGGTCTAACTCCATGGCAGAATAAAGCCCTGGGTTGGATCCCCAGCACCTTAAAACATAAAGTCAAAATAAAATTTTGCTCAACATCTAGACAACAGACTGTGTTCAATGCAATGAGAAAAAGAGACAAGTGAAGCTAAGATCCCCCCACCAGTGGGTCCATTGGTAAATGTGGGACAGGGAGGGGTTTGGGGTCAACTGCCTGAAAGGGGGGTTCAACCAAGTACTGAAGGTTAAAAAGGACACCGCTGACATGGAAAGAAAAGAGCTTCCAACAGAGGAAATGGCATGGTCAGAGGCATTGCTCCGTCCACGTGTCACGTGGATGCACAGGCTCCGACTCCCACGCTGGGCATGACCCTTTCTGCTCCTTATCAGGCGAAGGCCCAGTAGGCCTTCTGACACTTGGTGTCAGTCAGTACTGATAGATCACCCTGGGTTCCTCCTCTCGGTCCAAGTTTCTGTTTGAGGATAAATCATAAGTGCCTTTCTCCCAGAGAAGATTGCCCCGTAAGCTTATCAATTTAACCACCTAAAAGCAGAATTCCCTTCTACTCTGTATACATGAAATTGGATAGTCTTTTTCTAATTTCATTAATTAAAAATTTTTTATTGTGGTAAAATATATAAGCACAATGAAGATCTATCTTTTTGACCATTTTAAGTGTGTATTTCTGTGGCATTGAGCACATTTGCATTTTTGTGCAATCCTCATTACTATCTAACTATAAAACTTTATCAACATCCTAAGTTAAAACTATTCATTTGGCAGCATCTGCCCATTCCTCCCTGCTCCAGCCCTGGTAACCTCTGTTCCACATCCTGCCTCTGAGAATTTGTCTTCATACTTACCACATATTTGTCCTTTTGTATCTGGTTTATTTCACTTTAGTAATATTCTCAAGGTTCATCCGTGTTAGAAAATATATCAGAATTTTACTGTTTTATGGATGAATAATGTTTGCAGGGCTGGGGGTGTAGCTCAGAGGTTAAAGTGTTTGCCCAGCAAGTGGAAGGCCCTGAGTTCAATTCCCCAGCACCACACAAACCAGGCATGCTCGTGCAGCCTACAATTCCAGCACTCAGGAGGCTGAAGCAGGAGGATTACTGTCTGTCCAAAACCAGCCTGGGCTACACAGTGAGTTCAGAACCAGCCTGAACTACACAGCAAGACTATGTCTCAAGAAAAAAAAAGAAAGGAAAGAAGGAAGAAAGAAAAGAAAGAAAGGAAGGAAGGAAGGAAGAAAAGACCAACCTGGACTACAGAGTAAGACTTTGTCTCAAAAAACAAAATAATGAAACACAAAAAATGATGTTTGCATGTATTTTCCTCATTTTGCTTATCTATTCATATACTGATGGCTTTGGGTTGGGGAAGCTTTTAAAGATGGCAGTTGAGTATCCAGATAGGTGGTGAGCAAGGGTGAGGAAGGTGGGAGAGAGGGTGGCAAGTGCCAGGGGTGCCACCCTGCAGGAAGACAAGGTGGGCTTTGATTTTTGGCGGTGCTAGAACAGGAACCTAGGGCCTTTGTATTATGTTACATCCTCAGCCCAGTTTTTAGTTTTGGATTTGGAGATGGGCTCTCACTAAGTTGCTCAGGCCTGGCTTGAACCTGCAATCCTTCTGCCTTGGACCCTCCAGAGTGTTGCCATCATGCCTGGCAGAAAGGCAAGCTTTGAAGCCAGATATGCCAAGGTGTGAGCCTGGCTCAGTTACTGAACAGTTGTGGGCTCTGGGTCACTTATTTGCCATCTGTAAGCCCCTGGTATCTTCTGTTGAACGTGGCTATATGGATTAAACAGGATGATGCTGTCGCTAGTAAAATAACCAACACATTTATTGATCTCTCTTTCTAAAAAATTTGGAAATATGAGAATAAATCTGGGAGTAGGCAATTGCAAATTCATGTCTACATTCGTCAAAACTTTTTCCTATGAAGCAGGAAGTGGGCAGAGGATATGTGGGTACTTGGGAGGCACAGAGGTGGATGTGCTGGCAGGAGAGGAGGGGGGTGAAGGGGGCTACCTGAGCAGAGGCCAACGGGCTGCTCTCCTTGTTTAGGGCACAACGTGGCGCTCTGGGCATCCCACAGTGGCCTGGCCGGCCTCTTTAGTTTTAGGCAGCATGACACACCCATCGGTGAGGTCTGGATTTGCTAGTGTTTAAGGTCACTGGCTGGAGGTTTGCTCCATTGCCTACCACAATGTAACATAAGAAACTCTGAAATCTTAGTAGCTCAAAAGGGAAGGGTAAACACACGTACCCCAAAGATGATGCACCATATAGAGCTGCCCAATCTGAGAGAAGAATCCCCCAACCGCTTCGTTACCATCCTGCCGAAAGCGGATTGCGCGAGCCCTGTAAGAGGAAACCAATGTTCAGGTACTGAATTGGGCATGTTAAAAAAAAGAAAAACAGACTATAGTAGACTACATTTCCTTCATACTCAGGGCAAGTTCTTAAGGATATAGACTAACTTCAAAAAACCATTATCAAACTGTTATCAAATGCAATCCAATTATTTTAATGCATGTAAAATGTAAATGCATCTTGCTGTAGCCACAAATTTTGGTGCGAAGTGGAGAGTATTTAATGACTATTCAAAATACAAACAGTAACATAAGGACTTGTAGTTGTGCTAGTGATTCTAGACATAAAGTCAAGGAATTGGCAGAGACACATAAGCTTAAAAAGAACTGCTTCTCAAAACA
This sequence comes from Ctenodactylus gundi, assembly GCA_004027205.1. Lineage (NCBI taxonomy): Eukaryota > Metazoa > Chordata > Mammalia > Rodentia > Ctenodactylidae > Ctenodactylus > Ctenodactylus gundi. The sequence goes on from PVKB01002962.1 coordinate 146,420, forward strand.
AAACAAAACAAAACAAAACAAAACTGCTTCTCCATGGAGATTAGAACCCAAGATGTTGGAGGGTGCAATAACCAGGGGGAGTATGTTGCTGCTGGAGAATGGGGTTAAAAACACAGATGAAGAAAGGATGTATTCCAAGCAGCCAGAGAGTGCTGGAGGAATGGCACAGTGGTTAAAGCGCTTGCCTAGCAAGCGCAAGGCCCTGGATTTGATTCCCCAGCACCACATAAACTGGGCGTGGTGGTACATGCCTGTAATCCCTGTGCTTGGGAGGCTGAGGTAGGACTGCCCCAAGTCCCAGGCCAGCCTAGGCTCCATAGTGAGTTTAGGACCAGCCTGGGCTAAGAGTGAAACAATGAAACAACCAGAGAGGAAGCCCCTGAGAAACGCATGTGCTTACTGAATTATAAGAAAGATTCTATAACCTCTTGGACAATAGAGAGAAGCTTCAACCGCGAAGGGGTAGCTTCTTGGCTGCATACCATCGCTATCCCTCCTTTCCTTCCTTCCTTTCTTCATTTCTACAGCAAACCATATGAAAAATGAATACTAAAAGGCACTCATGTATGGAGGAAAGGGTGTGCATATGTTGTATCTATGTATACAGCAAAGAATTGTCAGTTTGTTGCTTAAAAATGGGCATTAGTCTTAAATTTTCCTTCTTAAGATTTCTTACTGCCAAAAGATATCAGCTTTTAAAATTAACACCTTCTTTAATGCTTGCACGTTTAGTGGCGTAATTTGAATTCCTAAAAATAGTCACAAATGTCTTCTTACAAATGCAGTTTCTAGAATCATAGTAAAAATGAAAGAGCGAGCTTTGCCAGGAGAAGTAAAACTGGGGCACGGAACAGCCAGCAGGTGGTTATCTGTACTGGCCAGGCTCCGGTGGAAGCTTTGATCACATCAGGGTCCCAGAATTGACAGGACTGGGAGACATACTCATGCTCATTCACTCAGATGAGCTGCAGGCTTTTGGGGAAGGACAGCAATCTACTGGCATCTACACAACCCTCTAGGGGGCAGCTCTTCAGCGCCCTCTTTCTGGAAGCAGGTTTCAGAGGAACTGAACCATAACACCTCCAGGGGGCCACAGAACCAGAACAAGGTGGCCTAACTGTTGAGGCCGGATTCCTTACGATCACTTCATACACCTTTGCTCACGTCTACTGGGCGCTCAGGGCCACAGGGGTGACCCAGCCCGAGCTTCAGGCTCCATGGCTTGTCTGTAAATGATGCTACATTCTTTAACCTTTACATTTGGAATTAAGTAATCGTATCTTCATAAAAATTACAAAGTGACAATTATTGAAATTGAGCAAATCAATTTAACATGCATTCTGTGTTCAAAAGGAAAAATAACCTTAATCATTGATAGTGATCAATGCTGTGAATTATTCATTTTATTCTGAATTTGTTTAATTTGGTCATGGAAGGCAAAGGAAATATACTTGCCTTGGCCTGGTAATAATCAGAGGCACTGAAGAGGAGAACGCCGCCTTATTTAGTTACCTATGTGCCAAAATATAAGTTGAATGCTGAACTGGCCTTATAAAATTTATTTTAAAATACGTGAATAACCTCAATACATCCTTATGGATTCGCTGGTGAGTAAATTTTAATTAGTAACAGGTAAAAACTGAACCAACGAGTGGATTCTACCCTGTAGACATCTAAGCTATCACAGGTATAGGCCAACAACAAAAGCACAAAAACAAACAAAAATCTCTTGACAAAGCAGGGCCTGTACCAGTAGTATATAATCAATATGTATTTTTTAGTTTTCAAATCAATATAAACTATAATGTGTTATTTAGCTTTTGTCCATCCAAGGAGAGTCACCAGAAGGAAAGGAAAGAAAAATTATGCAACCATTTGTTAGGCCAGAAAGTGACCTTAGAAATGACTTAATGCAAGGCAAGACATTTCACATGTGAAAAAGGAAAGTATTTATAAGTCAAAAATAAGTAAAAATTGTAGGTTCTTATTTGAAGAAATATCTCAAGAATTGGCGCTGTCATGTAATTCACACCCAAGGATTCTCCTCTGCACCACCCAGCTAATGAGAAATGCTAGCTTAGGAAAGAGATGTAACAAGTTTTCAGAGAAAACTGAGTTAATATAATCACTTGAAAGACATACCTCTTTCCAAAAATAAGAAAAGGAAAAACATTAAAGGATAAATATATTTAAGGTTTCAAGAGAAAAAATGTTCGAAATCTGTTGTTGGAAAAGATGTAGTTTTGTGTTTACTCAAATGATGTTAGGAAACTATTCTAATATTTCAAAATTAAAAAAATATTCTTGACTGCCAAAAATATAGTGCAGAAAGTCTGCATCATGGAAAAAAAGAAAACATCAACAATCTGATTGAATATTCTTTTCTTTTTCTTTTTTTTAAATATCCAGCCCCAGTTGCTGACTTCAGTTGACAACAGACAACAATGTAGAACTGCACACTCGACCTCGGTCTCTACAGACATGTGAGGAGCACTCTAATGGGGGCACGGAAGTGGTACAGGGTGCAGACTGACTTGCAGGGAGAATGTGTGGACAACTATTCCAGCCGTGGTCATGTTCTATCAAACAGTTTCTTCATTGAAAATAATCCTTAAATTTGTACTGTAAATTCTTTTCTTTTTTTTTTTTTTTTGAGACAGGATCTTGCTTTGTAGTTCTGCTGGTCCTGAACTTACTATATAGAACAGACTTGCAGTTCCCTCCAGTGCACAATTCTGGTTTTTAATAAATTTACACGGTGTGCAATGCTCACTATCCACCTGTGCTCAACGATCAACGGTTCGGCTCTACAATCATTCCTCGTTTCCACCCCCAGCCCCAGGGACTCACTATCCCACTGTGTGCACCAAGCTGCTCTTTCCAGATGTTCCACAGAAATGGTTTCAGGTAATGTGTGATCTGCTGCTTCATGTTTTTCACACACCATGCTTCTTTAGTTCGTCTGCATCTGTGGCAGGTCACCACATTCCTCCCCACCCAGAGCACCAGGGCCCGAGCCCAGGCCCTTCACACTGAGCTCAATCTCCAGAACGTTTTTTAAATTTTTGATTATGATAGAAGGTCTAGCCAAGTCACTAAGCTGCCAGGATGGGCCTGCACTTGGGATTCTCCTGCCCCTGTCCCAGAGTGCTGGGATTACAGGCCTGTGCGACAGGGAGGCTCTGATCATTCCTTTTTATTTCTGAACTGTATTACATCGTAGAGATATGCTAGTTTACTTATTCACCTGCTGATGGACATTTGAGCTTGTTTTTACTTTTTGGCCACTGTGAAATATGCTGCCCTGAACTGAATAGTTGTGTGTGTTTGTGTGGATATATATCCTTTCCTCTTTTTTGGGGGGGAGTATATTTCTGGAAGTAGAATTTCAGGATCGTATATAACTCCATGTATCAGCCTTTTAAGAGCTGCTAGACTATTATCATTTCAAATTCCCATCAGCAATATAAAAGGTTCCAAATTTTCTGCAGTTTTGGCAGAACATGTTTTTATCTGGGTAGTTACAGCCACCCCTGTGGGTGTGAAGTGGGTTCGTGTTATAGTGTTGCTTAGCATTTCCACAAGGACTAAGGATGAGGAGCACCTTTTCCTGTGCTTATCAGTCACCCTGAATATCTTCTTGGGTGAAATGCCTATTGAAACCCTTTGTTCATTAAAAAAAAAAAAAAATGTTTAGGGGAAGTGTAGCTCAGAGGTAAAGGGCTTGCCTAGCCACGTGCAAGGCCCTGAGTTTAATCTCCAGGACCAAACATACACACACAAAGTTTCAGAATTAATTTTATTTAAAAAATTACTTGTTTTTATTATGGTAAAAATGTTACTATCAAATTTATCACCTGAACCATTCTTTGAGTTTACAGTTCACCAGTTTCAAGTATATTCATATAGCTACATAAAAGATCTTCAGGAGTGTTACTCCAAAGAACCGAAATTCTGTTCCCACTGAATACCAACTTCCCCTTACCCCTTTCTTAGCCCTGGCAACTACCTTTTCGCCCAATATTATGACGACCTGGGATATACCTCAATGAGGGACAGCAGGCCCTCTCTGTCCATTAGTGACGGGCTTATTTCTCTTCACACACAACGTTCTCAAGGCTGATCTACTATGTAGCACATATGTCAAAACCTCCTCTTTCTATAGGTTCTCCTTTTGTTTTTGAGACAGACTCACTCACTACTACTCCTGGCTGGTTCTATCTATGCAGACCAGGGTTCTCTTGGATTTACAGCTTATGTGGCTTACATGGTGCTGGAGAATTGAACTCAGGGCCCTGTGCTTGCTAGGAAGGTGCTCTAACCACTGTACTATTCCTTCAGCCCTGGAACCTCCTTTTTATTTTTAATTTTTTAAAAGGCATTTACTTATTTACTTATAACACAGGGTCTTGCTCAGTAGTCATGGCTGATCCTGAACTCATTATGTAGCCCAGGCTAGTCTTGAACTTACAGTACTCCTCTACGACAGCTTATCGAGAGCTAAAATCACAGGCATGTACTACCATGCCCAGATTTCCTTCTTAAAGGATGCAAAAGGACCTACTGTATATTCAGACCACATTTTCTTTCTCCATTCATCTGTCTGTGGTCACTTGAGTTGCTGGCACTGCTCGGCTGCTGTGAATTCTGCTCTGATGAATTCTGAGCTCCTGGTTTGAATTCTCCTGGATATATACCTGCAAGTGGCACCTCTAGACCACACTGGAATTTCATTTTTAATTCTTCTGAGGATCCCCATTTGTTCTCCAAAATGGCTGTAATACTCCCAATTCCCAAACACAGCAAAAAGGGTTCTACTATGTTCTCTGCATCCTGGCTAACATATTTCTAGCAGTCTATAATTTGGCCATTTTTAACTTTTAAAATTATAGCCTTTGAAGTGCAAAACTTTCTTAATTTTAATGAATTCTAATTTATCAATTCATTTTTCTCTTATGGATTGAGCTTTTGTATTATATCAAAGAACTGTATGCCTAACTCAAAGTCACAAATATTTTCCTCTATTTGCTTTTTTTTTTTTTTTTAAGACAGTGTCTCGCTCTATAGCCCAAGCTGATACTGAACTTACTACACAGCCCAGGTTAGCCCTGAACTCAAGGCAACGCTTGGCATCAACCTTCAGAGTGCTGGGATTATAGGTGTGTGTCACCACACCCAGATTACGTGGTGGTGAGGAATCAAACTCAGGGCCTTGCTTGGTAGGCAAAAGCTTTAACCACTGTGCCATTCCTCACATCTCATGTTTGCTTCTAAAAGTTTATTTAGTTCTTAGATTGAAGGGCAATGACCAATTTAATAATAATTATTAAAATTTATTCTAAATTCTTATTATTTTTGAGACAAGGTCTTGCTCTGTAGTCCAGGCTGGTCCTGTAGTCACTATATAGCACAGGCTGGCCTCAAACTCACAGCAATTCTCCTGCCTCAGCCTCCCGAATGCTGGGATTATAGGCATGAGCTACCATGCCCACCCAGTTTATGTGGTGATGGGGAATCAAAATCAGGGTCTTGGGCTTGCCAGGCAACTGCTCTAACCGCTGTGTGTTCCTCCCATCTCCACTTTAATTAGGAGTCCTAACATGTTTTCTTGAAAAGACTGAGGACCCTCACTGGAGACCCCTCCTGATCTCTTCTCGAGAGCTTTACTTCCTCAACAAACCCCTTCTTGCTTTAAATCTTCCATGTGAACTCTGAATGATTACAGTGGTAACATTTTGGGGGTTCCTTGTCCAGGCTTTGGAAGACTGTGGAATTGAGGTCATCCAGCTCCAGGTGGTGCTACGCATAGAGGCCCTGGGAACCAACCCTTCTACTGTGGGCCGCTGGACAAGCAGCCTCTGAAGGAGACCCCTGATCCTAGTGTTGGGCAGTATTCTCAGCATGAAGCAGCCAGGTAGGGGGGGTGCCCCTCCTCCTATAGACATAGGGTGGTCTCTTCATGGGGGGAACAGGCTAGGACAAATAGGCAGAAGTAAGACAGGATGTTCCAGTGGCCAAGGGAGCAGAAGGGGAATCAAGGTGAAATCAAGGTCCCAGCACTCCTATGGGAATAACAGAGGAGAAGTAGCTAAGACAGGCAGCTCATCCTCACCCGCCCAGCTTCTTATAGACGTCCTAAGGTAATTATCTGGCTTACATTGTTCTACAATCCCCACCACAGGAGATTGCTTGAAACCACCTGAGCAAAAGGCTTATAAAGGGATCAAGACCTTCCCTGGGCAAAAACAACAACAACAAAAAAACCCTTAAACAATACAATACAAACAAAAAAAAACCTAAACATGGTTAAAGGGTTTGCCTGTCAAGAGCTCAGTATCCAGTTCAATTCCCCAGCACCACATAAGATGGGTGTGGTGGTACACACTTGTAATCCCAGCACTTAGGAGGTAGAGACAGGAGGATTGCCCTGAGTCCAAGGCCAGCCTAGGCTCCATAGTGAGGTCAGGACCAGCCTCTCTCAAAAACAAAACAAAACAAAAAAAGGGCCTTCCCTGGTGACCCTCACTCAAGACTCCCTTTCAACCTCTCCTAGAGAGCTTTCCTTTCTTAATAAACCCATTTTTGCATGAAAAAAGGAAAAGACTATCATTCACTCATTGAATTACCTTCGTACATGTTAAAAAACAATTGCTTATAAATATGGCTTACTTCTGGCCTTTAATTCTATGTCATTTGTCTGTATGCCTGTCTTTAGGGTAAGGCTATACTGTCTTGATTATCCCAGCTTTGCAGTCAGTTCTGAAACAGACATGTGTGAGTCCTCTAAATTTATTTATTTTCTTTCCAAGGTTGTTTTGGCTATTCTGGGTCCTTGGCATTTCTAAAACCTGCTGGGATTTTGATAGGGATTGCGTTGAATGTTGAATCTATCTATCTTTTTGGGGACAATCTGTTATTTTGTTACTGAGACTATGAAGAAGGAAAAGTAACTGTATCTTAAAGTGCTTTGTTTGCATAGCAAAAACAGTACTCCAAAAAGATACCTTCCCAGAAGTACAGGGAATAATCTCATATAATACCACTATTTTATTTAACAAAATAAAGATATATATGTACATATATATTGGGACTGAAATATTTATGGATGAAAAATGTATCTGGGTAATTTCAAATAATCTGGATTGAAGGACCTAAACAAGATTGGCCATGTGCTGATAATAATTAACGAAGGGCTGGAGGAACGGCTCAGCAGTTAAAGCACTTGCCTAGCAAGCACTATGTCAAGTGCTAAGTATCTGAGTTCAATTCCCCAGCACCACATAAGCCCAGCGTGGTGACGCACGCCTGTAATCCCAGCACTCAGGAAGCTGAAGCAGGAGGATGACCAGGAGCCCAAAGCCAGCCTAGGCTCCATAGTGAGTTCAGGACCAGCCTGGGCTATAGAGTGAGACCCTGTCTCAAAAAAAAAAAAAAAAAAAAAATTAATGAAGATTAGGAGGAAGCCATGGTAGTATTCTTTCCAGAATTGTACATGTTTAAAAATCTCACAACAAATACATTGAACAAAACAATACTTTAAACTGAGCATGGTGGTGCTTGCCCCTGCAGTCTCAGTGACAGGTGAAGGCATCACTTGAGCCCAGCAGTTTGAGACCAGCCTGGTGAAACACCAAGACCCTGACCCTCACCTGAAGTGTCAAGTCATGGCACTAAAACATCAAGACCCTTGACCTACCCCTCACAATGTGTCAGGTCACAGAACTATTCTCAGATTTTTTTTTTTTTAAAGAAGTAATACTAAGGCCTAAAATGATATATCTTATTAAGTCTTTCAAACTCAATACCAATAATATACTCACCAGTAATTGCCCCATTCAATCATAGTTCCTGGCTGAAAAGAGATTTAGTTTGGTTATTTGTATATTAAGAAAAAAAGAAACAGAAATAAAAATATCCATTGTGTTTCTATCTTATTATGAGAGTAATATTTTATGGCTTCACATAAGACAACATATATACAATGTTAATAATTTTAAAAATCCATTTATGGTTATGAAAACCATAGTTAGCCTGGGCATGGTACCATCCCCCTATAATCCTCAAACCCAAGGAGGCCAAGGGAAAAGAACTGCAAATCTGAGCCTCGTATACATTAAGCAACTTAATGACACCTCATCTCAAAATAGAAATAATACAAAGGTTCTGAGTATGCAACTCAGTACAAGGGCCTTGAGTTTAATCCCTAGTAGAAAAAAAAAAAAACCAAAACAACAACAAAAATCCATAGGTCTATCCTTCAGACACTACTGCGTTTTTTCCATTATAAAGGTGATTATTAGACTACTGCAACCTACTGAGATGTACGACTTTAAATAACACTGCTATTCAACAATCAGTGCTTACCAGTTGTTCTAATTCAACTAAAGAACATGCTACATATTGTACTCAGTCCTACACTACAGGTATTTTTTCTTAAAAATAAAAAATGTTATATGGAAAGGCAATGAACATTGTATATATGTCATAAAAACAAGAGAGCTTAGTAGAAGAGGAGGAATAAGGATTAAAAAAATGGGATTGAGACCATCTAGCTGAATGAAATGAATCAGACCCAGAAGGTTAAATACCAAATTGTTTCTCTAATATGAGGAACCCAGATTACAGTTATTTCATAGAATTAAATGGGGATGATAATGGGAACCAGTAGACAAGGGGAGGGTGTGGGAGGGTCAAAAAGGGAGAGAGGAAGAGTTTGCAATTTTGACACGACACACATGTGCACAAAATAATCAAATTCAATGTCAACATTATGTATTGCATATATAGATATCAATAAAATGGGGGAAAAAAGAAAGGGAAGAACTGGACAGGGAGGAAAGTCAGTCAAACCACTAAACACACGCCACAGAATGCACGATGAGCATGAGCGAGCATGCCTCTCCACAGGAGACCGAGGGATAGCCAACCTGCACTTCAGTACTCACTCGGAGTTGGTAAGACCTGAGTTCATATATATTAGGTCCTGACCGTGGGATTGGCTCATTCCAGAAACTGAACTCCAACAGCAGCTGATTCTTTCTAGAGAGGAGCATGTTGCTTCTTGCCTTACGGAAATCTGCAAATTCCTTTAGGTGAGAAAAAGAGTTTGTGAACCCTTCTTATACTTACATATGAAAGCATTTTAGCAGCGATTCGGTTTCTATAGTATGCTATTCTAAATCAGATAATCCACAGGGCCCAGATGGCCTGAGACCATCTCTTTTATATTTGTTGAACTGTTACAATGACTAATAATGTTCCCTTTCCTCTCTAGTATCCAGGTACAGATCAGCTTACATGGTTATCCTAATTACTAAAGTGACAATGTAATCAGATTCACTTCTTTTATTTTTAGACTTCCTTAAAAGTGTTTAATAGCATATAAGTACAGGTAACAAAACAAACTGGATACCTCGAAAGGCATTTATATTTGCCTAGGGTCCTACCAAAAAAAGCTTTCCTTTTGTAATGATGCATGACTGTGAAAGTTCTCTCTACCCACTGGACACAGGGACTCATATTTATAATCCCAGCACTCTGGGAGGCTAAGGCAGGAAGATCACAAATTTGAGCTCAGTCTGGGCAACTTAGCAAGTTTGTGAGACCATGTCTTAAAGTGAAAAATAAAATGCGTTGTGGTTGTAGCACAGTGCAAAGGTTCAGGGTTTAATCTCCAGCACTGATAAATAAATAATATACAGATTAAATAATAAAAGCAAATCAAATATAAAATAAAATAGGACTGAGAGCCAAGCCTGGTGGCACAGGATCACAGAATCCTAACATTCTGGGAGACTGAGGCAGGAGGATTACAACATGGGCAACTTAGTGAGACCATGTTTTACAAAAAAAAAAAAAAAAAAAAATCAAAAGGGCAGGAGATGTAGCTCAGTGCCAAGGCCCTGAACTCAATCCTCAGTACTACAAAACAAACAAACAAACAATCCTCAGGAGGGACTGAAGGAATGGCACAGCACAGTGGTTAAAGTGCTTGCCTGGCAAGCACAAAGCCCAGAGTTGGCTTTCCCAGCATCATATAAACCAGGAATGGTGGTGCACACCTGTAATCCCAGCACTCAGGAGGCTGAGTCTGGAGGATTGCCATTATGTTCAAGGCTGGCCTAGGCTACACAGAGAGTTTAGGGAGCCTGGACTACAGACTGAGATGCCGTCTCAAAGCAACAATTCTCAGTAGAGCAAAAACCCTCTACTGACATGCACCTATGCGTGAAGGAGCAGGAAAGCAAAGTCAGCCCAGGAAAAAGTGTGTGTAGGTGGGCGACAGTTCCTAAAGTCGACATGTATTAGGTAATCCAGGGCTAATTACATTTATCATGCTGATTGGTCAGTGTCAAAGAAAATCTGGCTTTTACAACAAGAACTATTATTTTAATAGTCTTACAATTGGTTACTTTATGTTTAGATGCAATTTAAAGAGTCTGAATGATTTAACATTTCTATAACAAAAATCAAAGTGCTAACACTGATGACAGAAGTCATTTAATCTACACTAATACCTACTGTTGATTAGACTGAATAAATAAACATTTTTTTTCTCAAAATCATTACCTGATTTCCTCTGAGTTTATTCATGACCTCCATGAGGGCTGGATAGCCTCCTTCATACCTCCAGAGGTGGACTGAAATGCATTTAAAAAGATAGTATACATTGACAGTTTTGTGACACTCAACTTGAAAACATTTTCAATACATACAATGCTAACAGCACAAAACTGTAATATGCCATGGACTGGCCTGTGAGTTACATTATGAAGTTTCAATAATAGATTAAAACATTAAAAAAGGTAGTTTTTCAGTGAATTACTGAAGAAATTACTTTAACTGTAACATTCAACTAAGACGTGGAAATCAAGCATTACATTAGAAAATTACTTAAGCAATTACAAAAAGACTTAAGGAAGAAGAACTATTCCAAAGACTTCTGCTTCCTACCAGCTTGATCCTGCTCGCCATACCACGTGTTCCAAGTCCCCACCAAAGTACAAGGGTAATGCTTATCTTCATGAATCTTTGGTAACACTTCTTGACTTAAAAGAGAAGAGCAACACTAATTAAACAACCAATTAAACTTCCCAACAGACCACATGTAAGCAGCAATAGGACTAAAAACACCTATGCTGTGTTCTAACAACTGATCTCCAAAGATGACTGTAAAACGACGTGCAGGACTGACCTTTGGGATGACTTCTGTTGTAACATATTAATAACACCCCACTTATTAGAAGCTTGAGTTTCAACCCCTGAATATCCACAAGAGTTGGAAACAATTCAAGTATAGTGATAAAAATGATGGAAAATAAGGCCAAAGTGCCAAGATTCTAGGAGCTGGGTCTGTTTGCCATTTTTGAAAAAAAAAAAATTATTTAGAAATGTGCTATTTACAAAAACTAATTCTAACTGGTTCCAAAGATACAAAAAAAGAGATATGGGAAGAGCAGAGCAGAGAAGAACATGGATGAAATACGAAGGGAAGAAACTCTGTGAGACAGAAGCAGGGCAGCAGAAGTGGCACTGGCAGCCTGGGGTGACAGGAAGTGAGAGAGCAGGGGTCAACGCAGGAGAAGACGGGGCCGGAGCACGGCAGGGTCTGGAAGCAACCCCACTCTCCAGCAGTCCTAAAGCCATCAGCGAGGCATAATCCAGGTGGAAGAATCAAACTTAGAGATAAACATGACTGAGCTGGAAGAATAGCACAGCTGTTAGAGCAGCTGCCTAGAAAGCACAAGGCCCTGAGTTTGATTCCCCAGCACCACATAAGTGGGGCATGGTGGCACATGCCTGTAATCCCAGCAGTTGGAGAGGCCGAGGCAGGACGACTGCTGTGAATTTGAGGCCAGCCTGGGCTACACAGTGACTTTGGGACAACTTGGACTGTACAGCAAGATCCTGTCTCTAAATAAATAAATAAATAAGTAAATATTTCCCTCAAAAATTAGGAAGATAGGTTTTAGAAATCACACTGAGTGGAGAAATTTGTGAGTTTTAGTTCCTCAGTTGGCTTGACCTCACTTTCTCAGTCCTTTAGGTTCCATGGTTTTGGGGTTCTATCAAGAACACACAAGGGCTTTGGAACAAGTCTCTCTGTTACATAATACCACTTAAGTGGAGGAGAAATCCAGAGGTTACATTGTGTTTATATTCTGATTTATTTTTTTTCAGAATATTAAAGAGAATTCTACATATTAAACCTTTTTTAATGTCTAAGCCCATGAATTTTAAATTATATGCTCTTAACGCTTTCAGTCTTCGACTCCACATCAAAATGAGTAGGACTGCCAAGTACAGTACTTTAATTTCTGGTAAAGAAGTTGTTAACATTTCCTGTGTAATTACTTCCCCACAAATAACCTTGAATAAGTGGATTTCTTGATTTGTGACTGCAGATATTGGAAATGGCCTTAAAAGTGAACTCTGATGCATGAAGAAAACGCCACTGACAGGTACGGACTCTCATGTGGCCCTGACGGCAGACCAGTTTGGGCAGGAAGAACATCCGCGAACGCTTAATAGTTATTTCTCTCCTTTTCCCACTTTCAACCTCATACATTTCTATCATTTTTAAGTCACTTCATGAGACGTGTTAGAGCAAATGTAGTGTGTTTATCTTTGCACTGTTTACTGAAAAGAAACTTAAAACTTACTTTTCTGCATGTTTTAAATTTTATTAAAAAGTTAAAGTGAAAATGTCATACAACTGCAGAAAATTATTAGCCAAATTATTGGTTTGTGAAAGTCCAATTCCTTTAAACTGGAGATTTTTTTTTTTTTTTTTTTTGTGACAGGATCTCAGGATGGAGGAATAGCTCTGTGGTTAAAATACTTGCCTAGCAAGTGCTAAGTACCTGAGTTCAATTCCCCAGCACCACATAAGCTGGGTATGGTGGCACAGGCCTGTAATCCTAGCAGTTGGGAAGCTGAGGCTGTGAGTTTGAGGTTGGCCTAGGGTACACAGTGAGACCCTGTGAAAAAAAGATAGGATCTTGCTCTGCAGTCCAGGTTGGTCCTGAACGTGCTATGTAGCCCAGGCTGGCCTCAAATTCAGAGCAATCCTGCATCAGTCTCTCTAGTGCTGGGCATGTGCCACCACGCCCAGTTTATGTAGTGCTGGGGAATCCAAGCCAGGGCCTTGGGCTTGCTAGGCAAGTGCTTTAACCACTGATATGGCCCCAGCCCTAAACTGGAAATTCTTAAGCAAATAATTTAGGGTTTTTCTAAAAGAGCATAATAAAAGAGAGAAGACAGGTAATAGAGATGTAGATTTTGTGGTGGTCAAAAGGAGACTTGGGAGGGGAAGGGGAAGTAAAAATGACCAAAATGCGTTATGTATATGTATCAATTTCCCAACGTGTATATAATGAATATGTACCACAAACACATATAAATAAAAAAAGAAATAAAATATAAAAAGAAAGGGCAAAGGGAAAATGGATCTTTTTTATCAGGAGAAAATTTCAAACTCATGCAATTCTGGAAAAGAAAAATTATGATGAAAAATACAGTAAGTAGGGGCTACAATAATAGCTCAGTGGCTAACTAGGCAAGTGCTAAGTACCCAAGTTCGGATTTCTCAGCACCACATAAGTTGGGTGTGGTGGCACATGCCTGTAATCCCAGCACTTGGGAGGCTGAGGCAGGCAGATTGTCCTGAGTCCAAGGCCAGTCTGGGCTACATAGTAAGTTCAAGACCAGCCAGGAATACCGAGTAAGACCCTGTCTCAAAAAAAGAAAAACAAATTTAAAAAAATAAATAAATAACACAGTAAGTATTAACAGTGGGCACAAAAAGGTATCAATGGTCAGAAATGGACCTGTTCAAATCTTCTGCTCACAATGCGTCACATTAAGCCACTGACCACCACAGACGCCCAGGACGAGGCATGTGTGAACAGTAAACAGGGAATAGTTCAAAATGACTTATGTACAACTAACTGAAAACCCATGCATTTTTATAACCCAGTACAATGACCACACCATATGTATTATTTCAGGGTGGTACTTGCTTTTTAAATTAAGATTGGATATTAAATGTGTCCCCCATGTACAATCCCTGAGTTTTCAAAAATAAAGGGGACTGATGAAAATCAGGGGTGCAGAAAGATGGACTAGGGGTTTCTTTTTGGCCATACAACATGAGCAGGATGCAAACGCCTCTGCATTAGAGCCAACATGGAGGATGGGCATTAGCACAGTGACCTGGGGAGCCCAGGAAGATAGCAGGGCCATGGTTTCCCATCACTACAAAGTCGCCTATGGACTTGTAGTCAATTCTCTTTGCTGGGGCCCCGAACTTCTCTCTAAGCCCTGGCCTTACCTGAATGGAGGTTACATAAGCAGGCCGTACTTGTACCCAGAACTGGATGGGTTGGGCAGAATCTCATTATAGGGGCCCCTAAAAACCAAGCAGGAGTTAAGTCTTTATGTTCTGGTAACAGAGCTGCTGAAAAGTTTCAGAGAAAGGAAAGAACATGACAAGAGAAAAAACAACTCGGTGGATGAGGCTGACAGCTTCTAGGTGACAGAACGCAGGACAAAGTCAGGTGGGGAGAACTTGGGTGGGCGCAGCAGACTCGGAGAGAAATGGAGAAGGGAACAACAGAGTCCAAATATGCAGCAAATGCAGAGCGCACAGCTCTTGTGGACCCACAGAGGACCAAGAAGAGGGTTAAGTAACACACGGCACGGACGTGGGGGCTGGAAGAGGGTTCTATGCGTGGAGTCTGAAGTGAGGAGAAGACATCCAAATACAAATATGACCAGAGAGCCAGAAAGATCAAGTGACAATAACAAGACAAGAAAAATAACCCAGTGAAACATAAACACAGAGGTAATGTTTTCATTTCATGTGAAAAGATACACAAGCAAGTATGTACTTTGTTTTAGGTCATTTTTAAATAAAAAAAATGTGCTGAGGTGAGCAAGAAATTCTACGTGTGACATTCAATAAAACACCTCCAAAAATAAAATAAAAACAAAAGTTAAAAATACTTTTCATTATATTTGCTTGCAACTGGTCATTATCTTTGCTAACCTAATTAAGCACTGATGAGTCAAACTCTCCCTTTGGTCTTAAAGTTTACAAATTTTATGAAAGGGTCTGGACCTCAGATCACGTGACCATCAGCTCAAGGGACTTAATTCTGCAGCAGGGAAGACTTGGGAAGAAAGGGTAGCTATATCCAAATACATATAAAACTGCTGTGTGGCAGTTTAGGCTAGGAGGAAAACTGGGACAATGAGGGCCACAGGACACAAATTCTAATGGAGATAAGATTTATTTAAGTACAGGCAGCCAGGAAGGTCTGCAGAAAAGACTCCAGCTCTGGATGAGCAGATGAACTGGACTGCCTTGAAAACTTTTTTCCAGCCTGAAGAGCCTAGGAATATTCTAACATTTGGTAGACTGGGTGATGA
The DNA here is from genome assembly GCA_004027205.1 of Ctenodactylus gundi. Lineage (NCBI taxonomy): Eukaryota > Metazoa > Chordata > Mammalia > Rodentia > Ctenodactylidae > Ctenodactylus > Ctenodactylus gundi. Next base: position 161,852 of record PVKB01002962.1, read on the forward strand.
TTTAGCTTTGTGAGTACTTAAAATAAAAATGCCATTGGCAATCCCCACAGAACTCTGCTTAAAAACCTCTGCGGGGACTGGGAATGTAGCTCAGTAGCAGAGCTCTAGCCTATATTCCTCTGTTTTCTGTTTTGGGTTCAAACCACAGTATCCGAAACAAACCTCTGCATATTGAGCTTTAAGGACATGATACCTCTGCTACCAAGTGTCAGCTGACCAATAAATATCAAAATCATTATTATTCTCCAAGTGAAAGAGAGTGTGGGATACACACCAGATTTTGTTGTATGCTTCTAGGCATTCCGGTTTAACATTGTGAACTGTAACAAAAGAAAATAAACAGTAAGCTTACGAACAAACAAAGAAAAATAGCGCAACAGCAACGACGGCAAGTGCCTTACTCACATTGTAATTTGTACAGACTGCTCGTTTCCTTCTTGGCTAAGAGATTGGAGTGAGCATCTTTTCTTGGGTCAACTTTCCTGACAAATAAGGACTTTAACCAGCTGTCTTCTCGGGGTCTGTTATGGGAGGATGTCAGACTCCTGTGGAGTAACAAGTACAGTAATTGAGCCTGCGCAGACTTTCACACTGTCAGGCAGCAACACACGGAATAATGTTTTCATGGATGTGTCAGTGTACTCAGCAAGCAGGCTCTGAGCACCTAGACCCCGATCCCAGGGTACCAGGAAATGTCTGCTTGCTGTCAAGAAAACATGTTCCCTAAATATAAAGTGTGTGGGAGCAGCAAGTATAAAATAGCTCATAGATACGTGTACAGAGCAGGTGAATGGTAACACCTGAGGAAGGGCGGGGTTTGCGGTGGGAGTAAACTTTCTTTTTTCATTGCACTAACAGAAGCGGGAGCACCCGACGACCATGGCATTCCCAAGACAGTTCCCATGTTAATCTTACCAGTTTATGGTAATTTGGATATTTTATGGACATTTTTTGGAAAAGTTGTTTCTTTCTTTCTTTTTTTTTTTTTTTTTTTTTTGTCTTTTGAGACAGGGTCTTGCTCTGTGGTCCTAACCTCACTATGTATCCCAGGCTGGCCTCAAACTCAAGGCAATCCTCTTGCCTCAGCCTCCTGAGTGCTGGGATTACAGGCGTGTGCCACCCTGTCCAGCTCATGTGGTGCCGGGGAACTGAACTCAGGGCCTCCGCTCAGTAGGCAAGCTAACTGCTGAGCTTTGCCCCTAACCTCTGGACCTATTTCCATTTTGTGACATACAGAAAATACACATGGAATAATCTGCAAGGAAAAAAGTAGGAAAGTGTTTACTAGGGCTGAGGACAGGAGAGAAGGGGGAGCTTCTGCTCAGTGAAGAGAGCTTCAGTTTGGGAAGAGGCACCCTCCACTGCATGTGGACAGTGGTGAAGACCGGGCGATAGTATGAATGTATTTAATGCTGCTGAACTGTAAACTTAAAAATGATTACAGTGACAGACTTTGCGTTATGTACCTTTTATTACAATTAAAAACGATTTGGGTTGGAAACAGTGGTAATGGTTATGCAATGCTGTGAAGGTAGCTAGCACCACTGAGTTACACTTAAAATGGCCTAGATGAGGTCTGAGGTGGTGAGCCATGAAAAAGTGTTTAACCAGCATGTGGGAGACTCTGGGGATACAAATTATACTTTAACCACATATGCGCATGTGTGTGCTGCATGTGTGTGACAGTGTGCATGCGCATGTGTGTTTGTGCTAGGGACTAAGCCCCGCCCTTTCCCCTGAGCTACATGCCCAGTCCATTTTTAATTTTGGTTTTCAGACAGGTACTCACTAAGTTGTCCAGGCTGGGCCAGAACTCGTGATCCTTCTTCCCCAGTCACAGAAGGCTGGGATTACGCGCCTGCACCTTGGGCCCAGTGAACCTCAGCATTTAAAGTGCTAGTAAGAATACAACATTTTGTATGACCTAGAGGCAGTGTGATGTTATCTGTTTATCAAAAATGAAACTGTGATATTTAGCCCAATAATTACATTGCAGTTATGTCCTACAGGCAGGTGTATTTAGATCTGTGCTCAAAGGTGAATCCACATAAACATTCATTACTGTCTTGCTTCCAGTTTTCTCTTACACAGGCAACCTGGATATCCATGAATTCAGATTGGTTAATTACCGTAGGGAATAACCAGAAAAGAAAATATGCAATCATTAAAAAGAATGAGACAGGTTTACATGCGCTGAGGTACTGGTATCTCAGAGATAAATTACAGGGGAAAGCAGGTACAGAACCATATAGTATACACACACACACCCAAGTACATACACATATATATTCTTTTCACTGTATAATCTGGACTATGTGAATAATTTCTACATACACATATTGTTTTCTAATATACATATTATTTTGTAATTAAAATTTGCATGGTCAAGATGGCAGCTGAGTAACAGAGCTGCACAATGTCTCCTCATGGAACCACTTAAAAAGTTGAGAATATAGTAAAAAACCACTTGTTCAATGTAGCAAGGAGAGGGAAGAGTGCCCAACGATTGAAAGGGGGCCAGGGGAAGGTCAGAAATCCCAAAGCACACTGAAGTGGGGAAAACACAGCATCCGAGGAAGCCACCAGCATCTGTAGACAGAGGAAAGCTGGCCTGGAGTCCAGAACTTCCGACTGAGCTAGGAGAGCAAGGAGCGCCCCAATAACTGAAAGAAGGGCACGGGAAGATCAGAAATCCTGAAGGCACATTGGAAGTGGAGGAAAACAGCACCTGACTCAGTGCAGCCCTGAGCTGCCAGCATCCACAGACAGAGGGAAGGGTGGAGACCAGAACCTTAGACCAAGGTCAGCGCAGACCCAGAAGTGGGAACTGACAGCAGCTCGTGGCCCAGCCTCAAAAACAAGCCTGCGGGTAGTGCATACTACGAATGCACTAAGAGCTCCCCCTGGAAAAGGCCTCTTGGAGCCTAGATCAGAATCAGCACTTGGCAGCCATAACAGGAAATAACGTAAGCAGGAGCCATTTTATAAAAAAAGAGCCTGAGACTGAACTGATTAGAGTAAGAGAAAGCTCAGAAGAGTGTGCATCAGGGTTTTGGGGTCATTCCTAAACAGTACCTAGGAAAAAACTGGCACAAGAGACAGTTGTGGAGAGGAGAGAAAGGCCACGGATCTCCTGAGTGGCTAGGTATAATGGGAGCTTCTCAGAGGGTGGAGACTCCTGCCCTTGGGGGAGAAAAGCCAGAACAGGCAGGAGAGCTTACCTGAGGGTGTTGGGTTGGGGGGAGGATCATGAGACCCCCAAAGGCCATCAGGCTGTTAGGTCCTCCCTGACTGCCTACTCCCAACACAGAACACAGAGGAATTGTAGCTCCCTGACCCCCACACTGTCATAGCTGTTCAAAGAAACCTCTTGGCTAGGCCTTTAAAATGAAATCCCTCAACAGTAGAAACAAGGGAAGAAGAGAAGGCAACAGGACACCCACAGAGATGCCTGAGACTCTAGAAACTAATGTCATGGGCCCTGAAATAGTGGAACTCATAGGGAAGGAAGTCAAAAAACAAATAAATGAGTTGAACAACCAGTTCAAACAAGATATTCTCAAAGAAATCCAAGAAGAAATCTTTAAGAAGCACTGGAAAAAATGTTTAACTAGCATATGGGAGGTTCTGTGGATACAAATTATACTTTAACCTTACATTTGCGCATGTGTGTGCACACTCACCCATGCACATGTGTGTTTGTGCTAGGGAACCTGTGAGACTCATGTTCTTCCTCACTGAACTATGACCAAAGACAAACTCTGCCTCTTCACTGTTTTCACTCTTGTTCAAATTTCCATACATTCCCCAGCACCACATAAGCCGGGTGTGGTGGCTCATGCCTGTAAACCCAGCACTCGGGAGACTGAGGCAGGAGGATTGCAGTGAGTCCAAGGCCAGCCTGGGCTCCACAGTGAGTTCAGGACCAGCCTGGGCTACAGAACGAGACCCTGTCTCAAAAAAAATTTCATACAGCAAACTTTGCAAACTAAGTATTTCTGTACACAGTCATACTAGTTTTGACAAATGTATTAAACCACACAATCATCACTACAACAATATATAGAACAGTTTGTCACTTCCTAAAATTCTTTCTTTTGAGAGAGTCTCACTCTGTAGTCCAAGCTGGTCCTAAACTCACTATGTAGCCCTGGCTGGCCTCAAACACATGGCAATTCTGCCTCAGCCTCCAGAGTGCTGGGATTACAGGTGTGCGCCACCACGTGTTCTTACGCAGTACTGCCTAACAGTATCATTGCCATGTTCCACCCTTACCCCTAAAATTTCTCCTTTTGTAATCAGTTCTCTCCTTACCTCTAGCAACTGCTGCTCTGCTTTCTGTTCCTTCAGTTTTGCCCCTCTAGTATGTCTTATCATACTGAACGTAGGCTTCTGAATTCATGGCCCTTCTTTCTCCCTAACCCATCCTTAAACCCATTTTTTTTTTTTTTTTGGCAGTACTGGGAATTGAACCTTGGACTTTGAGCGTCCTAGGCGAATGCTCTTTCACTGAGCTATTCCCCCAAACTTTTGCACAATCCCTTTTGTAATTTGTGCCCATTATCTCTGCCCAGAGTTAGCACAGTATATTCTTCATAGCTTTGACTGACCCACTCATAGGTAAAATTCTTTACTATTCTTAACTCATGCCAGGAGTAGTCATGTGCTGCGATTCCAAATGGCTAACACAGACACTCCTTAGCCAGAGCTTCAGAATGAGTCTGCGGGGCTGGGGCGTAGCTCTGTGGTAAAAGTGCTTGCCTACAGAGTTCTAGGCCCTGGGTTGGATTCCCCAGCGCCACATACTCAAGGCATGGTGATGCACATCTGTAATTCCAGCACCAGGAAGCTGAGGCAGGAGGACTGCCATTTGTTAAAGGCCAGCCTGGGTTACACAGTGAGTCTAGGACTAGCCTGTACTACCAAGTGAGACCTTGTCTCAACAAGCAAAACAAAGCAAAACAGCAAGAACAAAACCCCACAAAACACCTGGCTGGGATGCTGACATGTCAGTGTAAACCTGTTCTTGGGATTTCTTTAGAAACACTAGATTTTAAAAAGGCTATTCATAGCCTGCATAGTAGACTTACTTTAGAACATAGCCACTACCGGAAAACTATAAGCTAAAGAGGGTCATTCTAGGCAATCAGGAAGAGGACAAGAAACTTAAATCAAGACAAGAAAAACTCTTAATAAAATGAACAACAGGACTCTAAACTTCACGTTACGTTGGCATCCTTTTATTGCTTAAAAAAATTAGCTGCTTTAATGAACAAATATTACAGTTTTCTTCTTATAAGGTGTTAATAAATAAGATTCATAGAGAGCCAGGTGTGATGGTGTACTCCTGTAATTCCAGCTACTCAGGAAGCTGAGACAGAAGGATCACAAGTTTGGGGGCAGCTGGGCTAACTCAGGGAGATACTGTCTCAAGATGAAAAATTTTACAAGGTGATCTAGTTCAATGGCAGAGAGCTTGCCTGGCATATGCAAGGGCCTGGCTTCAAAAACCAGCCAAAACAAACAAGGAAACAAATGAAAAACAAACACAAACAACAAAAACTCCTCAAAACATTTCATAGACTATTATTTCAAATAGCCAGAAATCCAAAATAGAATGATTTTTAGTGATGTGGGTTATCCAAACACAAAGTACAAAAAATATAAAATTAGCAATGTTTTCTATGAATACTGATCAAAAACATAAAAGTATTTTTCAAACCCTTCAAAGATTTAAAAAATAGCAAATTCACATTAAATAAGCAAAACAACAAATTAATGCCAGGACATACAATTTTTCTTAGGCAATAAATAGGACAAAAAGCATATAATTCTAAATGGCATGTGTAAAAGAAGTTGGTGATTCTGTCACTTTGCTTTTATTATAGTTCTTACAATTATGAAAGTGTTATGAAAGGAATAAAGAGGAAAAATAGCTTTCTGCGTGTAATGTTTATACTATTTTTTACTTTTATGTAATTTTAAATGCAAAAATATACATTCTCCTATATAATATACTTAAAGTACTTAGGAGAGCACCTGATAATATAGTAAAGGCTTAAAGTAAGCCTACCAAAATAAAGGATCCTATTGAAAAGTGGGCAAATGAAATGAAGAGGCAGTTCACTCACGAAGAAGTACAAATGGCCAATAGATACATGAAAAGATGTTCAACATCCCTTGCCATAAGAGAAATGCAAATCAAAACAACGCTAAGATACCATCTCACTCCAGAGAGAATGGCCTATATCAACAAGTCAAATAGCAGTCAATGCTGGTGAGGCTGTGGGGAAAAAGGAACTCTCCTGCACTGCTGGTGGGAATGTAAATTCGTACAACCACTATGGAAAGCAGTATGGAGAGCTCCCAAAAGACTAGAAATAAATATCCCCTTCGATCCAGCAACACCCCTCCTGGGGAGGCCAAAACAACACACAACAGAGATATATGTATACCCATGTTCATAGTAGCACAACTAAAATATGGAAGTCACCAAAATACCCATCGACAGACCAATGGATACACAAACTGTGGTATTTATACACAATGGAATACTATGCATCTATGAAGTCCAACAACGTGGAGGCTTTTACAGGCAAATGGAAGAAACTTGAGAACATCATGCTTAGTGAAGTGAGTCAGAAGCAGAAGGTGAAACATCGAATGGTCTCTCTGATATGAGAAACCCAGATCACAACTCTTATGGAACTAAAAATGAAAAACAAAGTGAAACAGGGGGGTGAGGGGGAGGGAGGGGAAAGTGGGTAGGGGGAGTGACAAAAGGAGGGTGGGAAAGTCCTTGTCACCTAGACAAGACACGTATGTGCACAAAATGCTCAACTTCATTGTAAACCTTAGATTTTGCACTTATACATATCAATAAAATGGGGAAAAATATAGTCAGGGCTTAAATTTACATGAAACTATTTTTCTATCACAACGAACTTTCTAAAGGTAAAAAGAAATTATATATAAAATTATTAGTTTTTTAGCACAACTCCACATCATGCAGTGTTTCTATTTTCAATTTACCTGTTGATGATAAAAAATAAATTCTGTTTCTGTTTCTTTGGTACCGAGGATGGAACCTGAGGCCTTCACACTGAGCTACATTCACAGCTCACTTTATTTCTGAGACAAGGTTTTGTTAAATGGCTAAATTGTCTAGGCTGGGCTCAAACTTATGATCCTCCTGCCTCAGCTTTCCAGAATGCTGACATTACAAACCTGCACCACCAGGCCTGGTTACAAATAAGCTCATTCTGAAGAAAGCAACCCTCCACATGAAACATGGAAGAGTTTATTTATTTTTTGATAAAGTTTAATAAAAATAAAAACAAATAAAAATAAAAACATTTTGTTAATTTGTTTAAAGTGTTTTAAACATACTACATTTTGGGTTATCTGTTTAATAACAGTATCATGACACAAAATGGCAAGCAAATAAAATTAGTGATATCTAAAGTTTTAAGAGTTATCGGATTTTGTGTTAATTTCTGCACTTTATTTTAGATGTTTTCTTTCTCATTTAAATTCACTTAAACAGAAATTATGTTTAAAAATATCTTTTGTTAAATAAAAATGTAAGAGTTCAGGACCAACAATTGTGCAATTATGAAAATCAACAAAGGAGTACAAAAAATGGCCCAAAATAACATATAATGGAGTAGGAATATGATATTTAAAATAAGGACTACTAGCCAGGCATAGTGGAACACATCTATAATCCTAGCACTCTAAAATGGTGAGGTGGGAGGATCACGAGTTCAAATTTGACCTAGGCAATTTAGCAAGACTCTGTCTCAAAAATAAATAAATAAATAAATAAATAAATAAATAAATGGGATGTAGCTCAGTGTGAAGGCCCTGCATTCAATTCCCTGTACTGTTAAAAAAAAAAAAAAAAAAAAGACTAAGGCAACCACCACTAGTTTTTAAGGTACACCACAGATATATACACTGATACTTATGTTTTTTTTTTGAGACAGGGTCTCAATCTGTAGGCCGGGCTGGCCCTGAGCTCACTGGCCTCACTGGCCTCAGGCTGGCCTCAAACATAAGGCAATCCTCCCATCCTCCTGCTTCTGCCTCCCTCATGCTTGGATTACAAGTGTGTGCCACTATGCCCAGCTTACGTGGTACTGGGAAAACTGCCAGGCAAGGGCTTTAACTGTTGAACAACACCCCAACCCCTTCCCCCTTTTCTTTAGTGCTCAAAGAGATTATTAAGAACAGTTCCTTAGTGTACTCAGGAAAATGTAGCAAGGCAGGGTTAAAGCCTGGCCCATAGGAGCTACACTGCCTTGCTAGGAAGTGGTCAAATGACAGAGGCTAGATGTAACTATAATGTTCAAAATGTTTTCACTGAAGAGAGATGTTTCCCAAATACACATCTCTCAGCTGAGCATTTATCCTGTACTTAGTAAAAGGGACTCACCTTGGGAGGGATGGAAAAGGGATATGGAAAGGCTCCATAAACACCCAGAGGAAGCATGCGGCCAAGCGACAACTGACACCGGTCACACAGAAGGTTGCTCTGAGGGCAGGTGCCTGTGAACCTGGGCAGCAACTGCCTGGACAAAAGAAAAACAGCCTGGCCCGGCATGATCCTCAATTGATGATCAAACTCTGAAGTCCTTTCAGTGCCAGGTGACCAAGGCCTCCCAGTGTGCCAGGTCCGTGGAGCTGTCTAGGCCAGCTTACGGAAGGAGGTAGGACAGCTGTCAAGAGCTGCCTCGGTGACGAGACCAGGTGAGGCCTGGCTTCTCTGCTGACGGTGCCCATTGCCAAAGGCAGGAGCCTTCATATCACAGCACCTCTATCTAACTGGGTGGCACACTGTAGGGAGAAGGCAGCAGCACACTCCACAGATCACCAGACCTTAAATACAGTAAGCATTACGTGAAGACATTCAGTTGAATTAGATGCTGACCCTGCTGCCTCATGGAAAAACCCATCGGTAAACAGCCGGGGTAAAACACACACCACAGAAGCTCAAGAGAACAATTCACTGGTATAGATATGGGTGAATGAGGGACTCCAGTGGAGACATTACGGCTCCCTCCTGGAGGACCAGCAAGGCAAGTGGACAGGCAGGCAACAATTCCAGTCAGAGGGAACAACATGCACAGGGCCATGGGGGCACGGAATCGGAAGGGACATTCCTGCAACTACAAAGGGCTCAGTACAGCAGGAGACCAGGGCCTGGGGGGATGAAAAGAGACCTTCCAGGAGGGCCAGGTGGGGCTCCTGCACACCAGGCCTATCAGCTAGTCTTTATCCTGAACAGAGGTGATGTGGGTAAGCTTTCAGAAAAGTATAAAAAGCAGCCTAGGAGGAGACAACGCCAGTGAGGGCAAGGAGCGTGGTTCCTGCGCTCCTATGGGCTGCCCTGCCCAGTGGTTTCTGGTACAAGGGAGGCATTCAATAAACCTCCATCAGAGGCCCAAGGAGGACCCGGGGCCTGGACCATGGCAGCAGAAAGGAAAGGAAGGAACAGCTTCAGGTCCCAGCGAGCGGCGGAAGACAATGCTAGGGCTGGCGAGGGCGAATCAAAGACAGGAAACATATTTAAATACAAGAAGGTCAATTAAGTAAGTCTATTCCCAGCATCTAGTTCCAAAAAAAAATCAACATGTTATCATTTAAAATTTATTTCTATATTTGCTTTTTCTTATTTTATATTATTTTTGGTAGTACTTGGGATTTAAGCCAGGGCCTTTGCACTGAGCTACATCTCCAGACCATTTTTGTTTTTATTTTCAGACAAGGTCTTGCTACACTGCTCAGTTGCACAGGCTGGGCTTGAACTTGTACTCTTCTCGCTTCGGCCTCTGAGAGTGCTGGAATTACAGGCCCGTATGACCACACACACCTTGGTTTAATACAGAACTAACTCTTTCTTTTTTTCTTCTTTTGAGACAGGGTCTCACTCTGTAGCCCAGGCTGGTACTGAACTCACGATGTAGCCTTAGATTCACAGCAGTCCTCCTGCATCAGCCTCCCAAGTGCTGGGACTACAGGCGTGTGCCACCACACCAGCTTATGTGGTACTGGGGAATTGAACTCGGCCGTGTGCTTGCTAGGCAAGTGCTTTAAATGCTGTGCTATTCCTCCAGCCCTATAATAGCATTGTGGACTTGTCCTTATTCTTAGGAGATACATGCTAAAGCATTTAGAAGTAAAGTATTACTGCATTTACACTATTTTTCAAATAGTTCTGAGGCTGGGCTCAAAAAAAAATTCCACAATGCTACTACATCAAAGAAAGATCCACTCCCTATTAAAATGCCCTTAATTGTTCTCCAAATGTCTTCTTTTGTTTTAGTTTTGTGTTTCGTTGTTGGTTTAAGTCAGGTTCTCCCTCTGTAGTCTAGGCTGATCCTCGACTCACCACATAGCCCAGGCTGGCCTTGAAAGGTCTTTCATACTTTTTCTTCGCAAAGGGGTAGGGAGGGAGAGGAAGAGAAAGAGAAGAGGCATCAGGATCCAGGTTGGGTTTGTATACAGACATCTTCACTACTGGAAAATATCATTTTGGAATTCTTTAGTTGTCCCCTTAAGAACAGGTTCAAGTCTACATGCTCCATGGGAATGATGGGGGAGCCCAATGATGAAGGTTGAGCTGAGGGCCACAGGGATGGAGAAGGAACAGTCAAGATGCACTACAGGCAGGACTGACACAGACTGTATCTAACTAGATGGCAGCAGGGTAGGGAGATGGCCTTAAGGCCATCCGGTTTCTGGCCTGGGCTAGTAAGTGGGAGATATTCTATTACCATGGTGACAGAACCCAAGAGGAACAGTATTTTTTTTTTTTTTTTTTGAGACAGGGTCTCATTCTGTGTAGTCCATACTGACCCTTAACTCACTGTGCAGACCAGGATGTTCTCAAACTCACAGCAATCCTCCTGTTCAGCCTCCGAAACGCTGGGATATAGGTTTGCACCACCACGCCCAGTGCCATCCCCTTGGCCTGAGGAACAGGCTTTCTAAACTGTAGACACATAAGCCTTCCAGCACCAGTGGGCCACTACAGCCAAGTGCCAAATACGCAGCTCTGACCTCGGAGCCTAGAGCTAGCAGAGTTAAAAGTAAGATGCCTTGGCAAGGACACACACTGGGCTGAGCCTCCCAGCAAGACTTTCTCATTCCGTTCTAAAATTGATCCTGCAAGACCGCCCATAAAACCACTATTGGCAAATCCAGTTTTCTTCTGTCATCTTACTTATCCTTTCGGCAGTATTTGGGCACAGCTGACGCCCTCCTTGAAACACCCTTCTTTGGCAGCTGTGACGTTAGCAGTGACCTTGCTGCCTGCATGTATCGCATTGCCCTTGGGGCTCTGCCTCCTCTCTCCAGGCTATAAATATTAGCATATCCATAACTCTGCTTCTCAGCCCCTTCAAAATCCACATTCTCCCCTCAAGCAATCTCATCCCTTCCTATGGTTTTAAAAAACAGCATAATGAAACCCAAGTATCTACTAACATTTGGCATTCCGATGCTGGCATCGCCCACGCGATGCACAGAGCCCAGACTGCCTCCTTGAGAAGTCTGTAACCAACTGACTGCCTATTTGGTTTTTCCAAACAAATAACTCACAGCCAACGCAAACTTCACAAGGTTCTAAACTGCTCTGGATCCTTCCCCTCTTCTGTCTGAATTACTAGCAAACTCTCAGACAGCCTCTTGTAACTTACCCACAGTGTTTCCCAACAGCCAGCAGGACCTGGCACACTGTGGGAAGAGGGGAGACACTTCGCTCTTACAGGACAAATGACTGCTAGTAAACAGCGTCGTGTCCACTCATGTAGTCAGGACCCACAATTCTGTCTTCTCCAAAGACTAATTTTAAAAAACAAACACAGATCAAATCATGTCACACTGGAGTTTCTACTTGTAAATATCAACAGATATGTAAAACAAAATCCAAGCTGACTCTGACGGTCTGCAAGGCCCGGGGTACCCGGCCCATGTTCCTTGCCACTTCTCTCCTTCAGCAGTTTCCCCTTCACTTCCGTTCTCCAGTCTCTTCAGATTTTTCCCTCTGTCTTACTCCTTTACACACAAGACTTTCTCACCTCTAACCTTTGGGTCCCAGCTTGATGTCCGTCTCCTGGCAGAGGTCTTACATGAGCCATGGAGGGCTCTCGGATTTCCTCTCACAGATCCTACCTTAGCTGTCTACCCAAGTCTTCCCGGGAAGAGTGACCACGACTACTATGCCCAGGTCCAGAGGGCTTCACGTTCATCAGACACATTCAGTATTGGACAGAATTGACTGATCAGCTGGGTCAAGTTTATATCCTGGAGAATGCCTACAGATAGGGCAGACAGGCCTAGAAAGTATCAGAAAGTACAGGGGGATCTGGGACAGGCATCAAAGGACCGACAGGAAAGACAGAAGGAGTCCAATGTCAACATTTGGCCCCAGCAGGAAGTAGGTGTACTGGGCACATCCAGGTCCAAATCTATGATTTACCAGCCTGTGTCTTTGGGCGTTCGGTAAGCCTGCTGGGTGAACAACTTGGTTATTTGTTCTAATTCATAGAACAAAATGTAAGCTTCATGGGCTGATATGTCTGCGTGAAGGAAAAAAATCCAAACAGTAGATGCTCAGCAGAGACAAAAGTAGTTCTGTTGTCAACTTGGAAACAAACATCTAATTTAAAGAACTTGAACCTGCAAGTCCAACATCAGTCCTAGGAAGGGGCCTGGGGCTGCAGTCTGACAAACAAGAGCTCAAGTCCCGTTTCTGGTTACAGTTTCTGGTTCTGTAAGATGCGGACGGTATACTACTCACTTCCGCAGATTGCGACAAGAGACGCATGGAGACACGCACCCGCAAACCCAGCGCTCTGGGGTGACAGGGAGGAGGATCTGAAGTTCAAGTCCAGCCTGGGCAACTGAACCAGATTCTGTCTCAAAACCACCAAAAAATCCCAAAACAAAACAAACAACAACAACAACAACAACAAGAACAAAGCCGGCTGGGGATGCAGCTCATGTGAAGGGCTGTGGGTTCAATTTCCAAGGCTGAAAAACAGAAGGGTAGCAGCAGCAACCACAAAACCCCACGCCAAACAAAACAAAACACAACAAAAAACCCCAAATCTAGGATTTTATTAAAATTCCGGGGGCCGTAATAAGAATTCAGTACTGGGTTGGAATGTCAGCGTTCCCCTCCCCCCAAAGAGAATTACAGTTACTTCGCCCTTTTCAATCTCAACTACATGTTTTTTCAGAGGTTCATCAGTTAACCGCCACCACTCAAACGTACACCTTTAAACTCGCCAAAGCTCAGAAAAAGAGCAAACAAAACACATCGACGGCGAGTCGGGTACTGAACGCGGAAACGTCCACACGGTGCATTCCGACTTGTGCACATTTTGAACCCAATGGGGTCAGAAAGAAAAGTTTAAACACGAGCCCCACGTCTACTCGGCGCCGGCGAGCGTAAACACGTTAGGATCCACCATCTGCTCTCAAATTCGAGTCGGTGCCGTTCGCAGTACCAGGCGGCGCCCCAAGACGCCCCACCGCCCTCCCCGGCGCCTCGTCTTCTGTCCTCCTCACGACAACCTGAGGCAGGTGTCGGCGCGGGCGGCGGGGGCGGACGTGGCCTTCCGCCGGCAGCTGCGCCCCGCGCCGGCCCGCCCGCCGCGACCTTGAGCACCCGAGTCGCCCCGACCCCGGCGGCGCCGGCCCGCCCCGCCCGCAGCGCGCCCGCCGGGGAGCCGCGGCCCAGAACTCGCGCCCCTCGGCCCGCGGCGGCCCCTCCCCGGCCGCTCCCGGAAAGGGCGGCGCTGCTCACCGGAGCCCGGGCTGGAGGCTGCGAGGGGCCGCCCGCCGCAGCAGGCCTCGGGTCGAGGCCGCGCCACCGGCGCACAGCAGCCGCGCCGCCATCTTGCTCCGGCGCCTCGGCTCCCACCGCCCGGGCGCCGCCGCCGCCGCCGCGACCCCTCCCCCGGCCGGGCCGCGCAGGCTGGGGCGGGGCGGGCCGCGCGGCCGCCAGGGGGCGCCCGGAGCCCGCAGGCACCTGCGCGGGTGCGGAGGCCGGCGCGCCCGGCCCGCCCGCCGGTGCGCGGGACGGAGCGTGCGGAAGGAAGCGCGTGGCCCGGATGGGCTAGCGTGCGCAAGAAACGCGGCGACTGCTCGGAACGGTAAATGCGTGACGAGATGCATGGCCCTTCGTCCTCGGAGTACTTCCAACGCGTCGCTCTCGCCGCCCTGTCAAGCGCCGCTGGAGGCCCGCTCTCGTGACCTTTGATCGAAAATAAGTTGACTGCTCCTGCCACGCGCGGTCCAGCCACAAAGGAGGGCTCCTGACGCGTGACGGTTTGCCCTCGTCCACCGCACCGGGCCCCGTGGGACTCTGGATCTCTCCTCCGCGCTCGAAATGATCATGGAAGGTCATTTTGAATTCGAAGCAGCCCGCGGCCTCGCCGACCACAGACACAAAAAAGGACTTGCGGACCGCTTCAAGACGTGGCAAGCGCAGCGGGGTGTGTGTGAAGCGAGGGGGACTATACCGAGAGGAATTAATGGCAGTGTCTTTTACTGTAATGAACATTTTAAAATTTAAATTTACATAGCATTTTTCGATCACATTTAGTATTTGGGGGAAATCCACAAGAAATAGCACTGTTGCTAGGAGAAACCAGGCCTGGGAGTGGGGCGGTAGGAAGAGGTGCTCTCCCATATCTTTATTTTTATTTATTTATTTTTTTGAGACAGGTCTCACTCTGTAGCCCAGACTGCTCCTGAACTCACTGTGGAGCCTAGGCTATCCTTGGACTCATGGCAGCCCTCCTGTCTCACCGCCCTACCCAGCTTATGTGATGCTGGGGAATCGAACCCAGGTCCTTGAGCTTGCCAGGCAAACTCTTAAACCGCTGCGCCATCCCTCCAGCTTGCCATATATCTTTTGGCTCTTGTACCTGTGACTATATTACTATTTCTAAAAAAGTAACACTATTAAAAATATTCAGAATGGATGCATTCATGCCTGGTAGGTGCAGGCCTGGGGCCTCCCAGATACCTGTCCTCAAGCCAGCCTAGGATAGAGGGTACAGAATGTGAAACGAAGATTGCATGGAGCACGTGAAGTGTTGAAATGAAGTCAGCACAGAGGGAGAGTGTGTACGGAACAGAATGGCTGTGGAGCAGAGGAGGGGCCAAGAGAAAGTTCCTAGAGAAGCTGGGGGACAGCTCAGTTTCAAAGGAAGGAGTCTAGTGGAAGAAGGGACATTTCTAGGGGGTAGGAGTGTAGCTCAGGGGTTAAAGTGCTTGCTAGCAAGCACAAAGCCCTGGGTTTGATTCCTCCCTACCATACACCTACAAGCCCAGCACTGAGAAGACTGAAGCAGGAGGATTGCCTTGAGTTCAAAGAAAGCCTGGGATTTAGTGAGTTCGGGCTCAGCCTGGTCTATAGAGCAAAACCTTGGGGGGAGGGGAAGAGAGGAGAGGGGGAAGCAATATTTTTGGTGAAATAGTTAGCAAATGCATGAGTCTGCAAGGCACTGAATAGGGAATATGTTTCTGTAAGAAGATATAAGAGCTATACACGGAACCATGGAAACTTAAAGTAAGGCAAAGTTGGTGGACACAGAGGAAAGGGATAAGCTCAGGCCCTCATTCCCAAGGGGGGAGTTTTAGGGAGGCTCATGTGAGGACATGGAGGCCAAGAGAAAAGCACTGTCCAGATTGGAGGCCTAGGAGGTCTCTTGGGTAGGAGGAGTGAAGACACAAACCGAACTTGTGGATCACAGAATTCTCTGAACCTGATAATCTTGGGAGCCAACAGGGCTTAAGAGGTGCAGAAGTTTTCATACCAGGGCATAATTTCAACATGTTAATGTGGCAAAGAACCATCAGGGTAGACGGGTGGGTGGGTCCTGTGAGAGGAGGAGTGGCACTTCACTTGGAAGCCAGAGGTTGAATGGCTGAGGAAATCCTGTGATTCATCTAGCATATGCTTAATGAAGTTGTATGGGCCCAAGGACGTTGGAGGTGAGCTCTCCCTGGAACAGAAGGATTTATCCCAGTTGTGCAGGGAAGGGGGGTGGGGGGAAGGGCCTTTCTAAGTCTGGATGAGCTCCTGTTCTCTTTCAACATTTCCTTAAATTTCTCTGATTTATTTTGAGACAAATACTTTCAATGTTTTTTCCTGAAATGCAGACTTGGCAGGCAGACACTTCTTATTCCAGGGCTGGAGTTTGGATTCTAGACCTTACACTGAGTTATATCCCCATCCCTTTTCAATTTTTGAGACTGAGGTCTCGAAAAGATGCTGAGGCTGGCCTCAAACTTGACATCCTCCTGAGCAAAGTAGCTAGACATTTCTTTACTAAGCTGGCTTTTGTGTTAGTGTTGGTCACTTATTTGCGATTTTTTTCCTCCTCTATTATTTTGCTTTGGGGTTTCATTAACCTAGTGCTTTTTTTGGGGGGAGAATAGAGTGGGAGGAGTTTCATACACACAAGAGCATAATTTTTACACAAAGACTTTCGGGACCATTTTTTTTTTTCCAATGCTGAGCCCCATGTTAGCTATCTACCATGGAGCTACGTGGCCCAGGAAAATTTTTCTTTTAAGTAAAAATAATGTTACAGAGTATACATAACCTTTAAAAATATTTCAGGATTTGTTCAGACTCTGCTCCACAGCTAGTGTACAGGTGTCCTGTCATTTGTTGGAAACATCCCTTGGGAAAGCCTGATATGCATGCCCCTTCCTTGCCAACCAGCACCACAGAGGCCCACGTGATGCTCTTAGGATGCTTCCCTTTCACTCCCCTCATCTAGCACCGATGCAAGAGCTCTACTCTGGAAATCAGAGAGGAGTTACTCACCCTCATCTGTGCACAACAGAGTTTAGGATCGTCTTTGAACAGGTCAATGTCTCCCAACCTCTCTTTCCCCTTCCAGCCATCCTCTACATGGCTTGTATCACTCTTCGGAAACTTTAATTCATTATCAGTTTACTCCTGCCAATTTTTATAGGAGTTCTGTCTTCAAATTATTCCAGCAGTTCTCTGTTGCTTCTAGAGCTCCTGTCTTACTCTGAGGATTTTAGGCTTTGCCTAAAATGCCTTTTCCACACCTATCTACTACCCTGGAGGTGCTTCAAGGTTTGGCTCTAGCGGTCTCACTGCCTGGATGTTCCTCTCTCCCCTGCCCATGCAGTCCTGTTTTCCACGGAGGCACCTGCGCACACCTTCCCATGCACAGAGCTCATGACCAATGCTTGTGGTCATTACTGAAACTGCTGTGCAACACACATAATGAGGTTGAAATGCACCTCGTCTCCTTTCACCCAGAAAATGGAAATGCACAGCATTTCCTCAGTTGACATCTAAGTCATACTATCCTAGTGAACACCGACAGAACTAGAAAACCTCAATTCAAATGTATCCTACAACTTAATGCAGCAGGTTTTAAGAACTCACGCCTAAATAATCTGGCGAGAATTTAAATTTTTTTCTATATGTCAACATTCTTATTCATATGGCTTAATCTAATAAAGTTGTATCATAAATGTGTTACTTCCCTTGGGAGTTGGTGAAATCAATGGAAAAAATATCTGTTTTGTATAACATCAAAAGAACTTACTGAATATTTGGGTTTTCTTCTCCCAAAATAAAGGTTCTAGATAAATCCAAAATTCCTTTGTGTGAACATAAAGTAAAACAATATACCTACTAATATAGGGTGCTTATAAAATTATGCAGCAGACCGCCAGGCATACCCAGTACAGTATAGAAGTATAACCACAGAAAAGAAACTCTGTAACAGCCATTAACCTTTATGAAAAATCTTAATAAGCCGTTTACTTCATTTACTTTTAGCCATTTCATAAATGCCACAAAAGACACTGGACACAGTAATGACACTTTGAAAAACACTTCTTTTTCATAAACCGTCTGTATAAATCTTTCCCATCTCCCTCTTCCAGTCCTTCATTGTGTTGAGGAGATATGGAGTTCTTCGACAGTTTTGGTTAGGTGAGTGGTTTCCGTACCGAGCGGACTCTCCAGGTAGGTAGTTCCTGCACATGGCTTCCCTGTTACTGGATCTATGACTCTGCCAACTTTGAAAACGATCTCAGCCAGTTCATGTTTCACATGCTTTGTTCGTGGAACAGGTAAAGCTTTGAGAAGCACAATATCCCCCACGGTACACTGCTGAAGGGCATCGTGAGCAAAGTAGGTTTTCCGCTTATTAAAATACTGTCGAGAGAAGGAGAGGACCGAATCAGTAGTTCCCATCCCCTACCTGGCAACAACGCAGGATGGGATATGGAAACACAGTGTATAGAAAACAAGCTGGACTTGGGGAAAAAGAAGCTAGGACACTTTTTGGAAACTAGCCATGACTCTTACAGGTCAGCTCATCCTTAAGTTCTCCAGTCCATTCCCTTCAGTACCCCGGCTCCATCAATTATTATCTGACCCTGTACCGTTCCTTTGCACTGAGGCCTTCTCTCTAGACTATAAATGTGCTGTTCTCTCTACTGGCTGTGGGAGTCCAAGATCAGTGTTTCCCCCACAGTAACAGAGTCTGTTAAGTTATTATTATTATTTTTCCGAGACAGGGTCTCACTCTGTAGCCCAAGCTGGCCTTGGACTCACAGCAATCCTCCTGCCTCAGCCTCCCAGGTGCTGGGATTACAGGTATGCACCACCATGCCTGGCCTTATGTGGTGCTGGGGAATTGAACCCATGTCCTTGAGCTTGCTAGGCAGGTGCTTTAACTGCTGTGCCATTTCTCCAGCCCTCTGAAGTTATTAAGAGAATTGAATGTTACAATGCACCTTAAGCACTTAGCTTAAGCCTGGCTCAAGGTATTGCAAATAAGTCACAAACAATAACAAGGCTCACCTTATTTTTCCTAATAACCTTGTTGCACCCTGTATTCTCACTTTACACTTCAGAAAAACAGGCTCAGGAGACTAAGTAATATGACAACAGAGTCAATATTCAAACTATGGGCTGGAGGAATGGCTCTGCTGTTATGGTGCTTGCCTAGCAAGTGCTAAGTCAAGCACCAAGAACCCGAGTTTGATTCCCCAGCACCACATTAACCAGGTGTGGTGTCACCCTCCTGTAATCCCAGCTCTCAGGAAGCTGCGACAGGAGGATTGTCGTTGAGTCCAAGGCCAGCCTGGGCTCCACAGTGAGTTCAGGACCAGCCTGGGCTACAGAGTGAGACCTTATCGCAAAAAAAAAAAGTAAATAAATAAAAAAATCAAACTATGGCTTTGTAAGGTTCATGACCACGCCATCACTCTAGTCACACTGCCCCTCTCTCTCTCTCTCTCTCTCTCTCTCTCTCTCTCTCTTTTGGAGACAGGGTCTTGCTCTGTAGCCCAGCCTGGTCCTGAATTCACTTCAGAGCCCAGGCTGGCCTTGGACTCATGGCAATCCTCCTGTCTCAGCCTCCAGAGTGCTGGGATTACAGGCGTGCGCCACCACTCCCAGCTTTATGTGGTGCTGGGGAATCGAACTCGGGTACTTAGCACTTGGCTTAGCGATTGCTCAAGTGCTTTCAACCGCTGAGCCATTCCTCCAGCCCCCACACTGTCATTCTTTAATTTGCTCCTGTGTTTTGTTTTGTTTTCCCCTACGTAATACATCCTTTACCCACGAGCCCAACCACTAATGCAGAAACCACTCTTGGCACCTGTCCCACCCTTGTACTTCTTCAAATCGACTTTTTTTTCCCCCTTCCATCTCTACTGCTCTAAGTTTAGTCCAGGTCCTTATTTTTTCCACCCCAGACTTTTGTAATTGTCTTGCCATTTCTTTACCTCCAGTCCTCACAGAAGGCCCTTCATAGTCCTGCTCCAGTTACCCTTATATTACACAAGAGTACCTAGGAAGAGCTTTGCGTGGAAGAATGACCACAGCAATTACCAGACTGATTTGAAGTTAACCCTACATCCTACAGATGCAGAAATCATGTCACAGCACATGCTCAACACATCTTTTACTGACATAGACAGGCCTTCTTGCTCGGAACCCAGAACATGCTGGCGATGCATCAACGCCACCTGCAAACAGGTAAATTCCTCACCTTTAGTAAGTAGGGATCCAGAACAAGCCTGGTCACTCTCACTTTCGCAGTTTTTTGCATGGCCGTACCAATCACCTTCCCCACGATCCATTTGGCATGGACGGATGAACGAACTACTGACATTATGTGCCTTTGGCCGCCTGAAAAAAAAAAAAAGTCCATTACTGACTGGTGATTATCACTCACCAAAGGTTCAGAAGCAGCTTTTGTTTTCTTCCTTAAGTCAACATTTTAGAGAGGCTCACACGTCGCTTACGAAGCAGTAACCTCAATCTCACTAAGCCTTAGTCCCCTCTTCTGAAAGCAGGAAGAACAGAGCCCACGCATGGGAACACGCTGTAGACGCAACCCAACAGCGCCAATAAATGCCGGCCATCACGGCGGCCCTCATCGCTCCCGCCAGGCTCCCGCCTCGCCAGGGCACCCGGGATTTCCTCCCTCTGCAGAGGGTGAGACTTGGACGGGAGGCGGCTTTTCGGATCCGTCGCTACCGCGACCGTACCTCTGGGCTTGAACAGGGCTGCGTCAATCGCAACCCAGGCCCGAGCAATCCTGCGGTCAGGCCGCACGACCACTCCTATGGCTGTCGCTCCCTCGCGCCTCTCACCCGAGACACCCAGACGCCTGAGCCACGGTCACCGCCGGGTTTTCCAGACCAACTGCAAGGGCCCGGCGCGCCGGCCGCAGCGGGAGCGCGTCACGCCGCACGCAGGCCCCGCCCCTTACCGCTCTTTTCATTGGCCGCGGGTCCTGGAAAAGTTCTGAGCGGACTCCGCCCACTTTCTCCTAAAAGAGACCGGAGCCTGGGTCGTGAGGGCTGGCGGTGCTCTCCGTGTGTCCTCCTCGCCTCGCACTGCGACTGGAGTGCAGGTGGTTCCGGTATTTTTTTTTTTTCCTATTCACTTTTTTCCTGTGGTCTCCCAGCTTCTCCATTCAAAGGCACGTTCATTCATCAGACTTTGAAACTTTAGGGTGCAACTAGTTAGGAAGAATAACTTGTAACGTTCTGTTGCACCGTTAGGTAGCTTTGGCTGACATTTAATTGCAGTTGTCTAGCAGAGAGGATTTTGTGTGTCTCAAGACAAATGGTAAGTGAAGGGTGGATACACCACTTATCCTTGTCTGATTATTACACATAACATACAGGCATGGGAATGTCACAGAGTAACTGATCATCATGTACAACTATGTGTCAATTTAATGTAATTTTAAAAATGAGAGATATCCGTTCGGGACCTCTCCTGGCTTTTTGGCCGGGAGTTTTTCTTTTTCTCTTACACCAAGGCTTGGGTTTCCTCGTGGCTTCTAGGCCAAGGGCTTTTCTTTTCTCTTTTGTTTGGTTCAATAAACTGTTGCTTGCATTAAAAAAATTTTTTTGAGAGAGAGTTTCGCTCTGTAGTCCAGGCTGGTCCTGAACTCACTAGGTAGCCCAGGCTGGCCTTAAAACTCAGGCAATCCCCCTGCTTCATTCTCCTAAGTGCTGGGATTACAGACGTGAACCACCATGCCGTTTTATGTGGTGCTGGGCAATCAAACTCAGGGCCTTGAGCTTGTTAAACAAGCCCTTTACTGCTGAGAGAAGAAGGGGGAGAGAGAGAGAGAGAGAGAGAGAGAGAGAGAGAGAGAGAGAGAGAGAGAGAGAGAGAGAGAGAGAGAGAGAGAGAGAGAGAGAGAGAGAGAGAGAGAGAGAGAGATATCTGAATAGAGGCGGTGGGGAGAGAGGAGATCTGAATAGATGAGGCGGAGAATGTGGGGATGAAAGGTCAACAAATGTGGGAGACATTACTGCTTACTTACTAGAAGCATCTAATTGGATCATAGATGTCTGCATGTTGGTTTCTTTTTTTTTTTTTTTCTTTTTGAGACAGGGTCTTGCTCTGGAGCCCAGGTGGTCCTGAACTCACGACAAAGCCCAGTCTGGCTTTGGACTCACATCAATCTTCCTTCCTCAGCCTCCTAGTGCTGGGATTATGGGCATGTGCTACCACACCTGGCTTGGGGAATTGAACTTGCTACCACACCTGGCTTGGGGAATTGAACTTGGGTACTTAGCACTTGCTAGTCAAGCACATTAACTGTGAGATATTCCTCCAGCCCCTATATATATTTTCTATACAAAAGAAAAATTTCCTTTTTTCTTTAGCAAGCTGCATATTATCATTGCTCTGACCAGTCCACTCCTATACCACTATTTACCCATTGCTTCATTCCATGTCATACCACTGTAGTGCCCAAGATGTGGTTTTCCAAATACTTTTTCTGCCCAAACTGAAGAAAGTTTTTCTTTTGTAATTCCAGAAAACTGGGCTAACACTACACAGGGCTTCAGAGATTCTGTTGTTAGGAGGCAAGCATGAGTACAAATGTAGATTAAGTATAAACACAACCACTTATTGGGAATTAGTTTAAGGAAGCCCTAAGAAGTTAAGAAACACAGTTACTGCAGTAAAATATAAAGAGTGATGGATTTCATGAGGTTATTTTTTCCTAAGCTACTGAAGGCACATTATGCATGGGTTTCTCCTACTTTCAAACACACAATACCATTTCCCTTTGGCACCTCTTAAGAATATTATAGTGGGCTGGAGGAATGGCTCAGCGGTTAAAACGCTTGCCTAGCAAGCGTTAAGTCAAGCACTAAGTACCTGAGTTTGATTCCCCAGCACCACATAATCTGGACATGGTGGCACACACCTGTAATCCCAGCACTCAGGAGGCTGAGGCAGGAGGATTGTCATGAGTCCAAGGCCAGTCATAGTGAGTTCAGGACCAGGCTGGGATACAGAGCAAAACTCTGTCTCAAAAAAAAAAAAATATTATGAGTGTATACTTTTTAGAAGAGTTAAGTAGATTGATTTCATACAGAAATTTTAAGGCCTTTCAAAGACAGCCTGGAATCAATTTATCAATTTTAAGTGAAGTTATTGAAATGATTTGTCACTGGAGATGTACATCCCTACTACACAGAAATTCCATCATGTTTAAAACAACAGAGCATATCTGTATCTGCTAACTTAGAAAATTTCCATCAGTGACTTGCCTTAAAAATATATTACCCAGCTCTGCTTATGTACTAACCTACAGAATTATTATCTATGGTTAAAATTGATCAGTACCAGTGGCTTGGCAGCTGCAGGACTTCTGCTCACTCTTGATGGCCATGCACATCCCTACTCGCCAGATTTTAGTTCACACTTTTATTCTCCACCAAAAGAAGCTAGAAACTCTGGGTAGGGAAGGGTTGGGGGAGATGAATAATCCCATGTTTTAGAGTAGATTGTCCCATTTTATAAAATGAATATTAGACCTAAAGGGAGAGAGAGGCTCTAAATAATAATAATAATGAATGTCTTCAAGATCCATTTAACTGTTAGATCACCCAGACAAAAAGTCAACGATGAAACACGAGAATTAAATTGCACTGTAGATCAATTGGACTTAGTAGACATTTACCAACTACTTCACTTAATGCTGTCAGAATTTACAATTATATCCTTTATCTTTTCTGAGCAAAATAGAGTAAAACTACAAGTCATTAACAAAAGAAATTTTAGAAATTATATAAATATATGAAGATAAAAACACATTTTTGAATGAATAATAGGTCATTTAGAAATCCAAGGATACAGCAAAAGCAATGCTAAGAGAGAAGTTTGTAGTAATAAGTGCCTAGAAAAAGATATGTCAGGATTTCAAAGACCAACCTAATCCATATGACCTCTGGCATTCTCTAAGAGTCTTCTCAAAGTGATCCTAAGATCTGTCTAAGAAAAAGTAACCAAGGATTGCTACAAGAATAATAACAAAGTATTGCCATATTCTATCTACTGTTTTTCAGTGATGGTATACAACATTTTATGTGAATGTCATGAATATTTTTAATTTCAAAAGTTAATCTGATGGAAAGTAGAACAAGTATAATTAGCATATAAAACTCACAATTTCCATAAATAATATTTATTAGGGCAATTTAAAAATACTTTACCCCATTAAAAGAACAATATACTAAAAAAATTTTTTTGAGATAGTGTCTGGCTCTGTAGTCCAGGCTACTCCTGAACTCGCTATGGAGTCCACACTGGCCTCAAACTCACAGCAATCCCCCTGCCTCAGCTTCCCCTGCCTCCCGAGGGCTGGGATTATAGGCATACCATACCAAGCTTTACGTGGTACTGAAGAACTGAACTCAGGACGCTGAGCTTGCTAGGCAAGAGCTTTAACGGCTGAGCTATTTCTCCAATCCCTAAACTAAATGTTGTAAAAATGTAAATGTAAAGTCACTGGCTTGAAAAGTATTACTCTTTTACATATACTTTGTTTATATAATTGAAAATGCTACAGCACTGTCTTAATTAATGTTCACAGAATTTCAAAACTTTATGGCATAATGTTTACATGTAAATAATGATAGGTTATTGCCTACAGGATTTTTGGTCATGTCTTTACAAATTTTTGTATCATATTTGGAACATAGCTCAATATATTTTAGATTACAAAATAATTTTCACTACTTATAACTCTTACTGGAAATACTATATGCTAATTTAAGGTATAAATTTATTTGGTTTCTATGTATTAAAAGTTTATTTATAAGCTTTCCACAATTTGATATTGAATAGGAAGAAAAGATCTGCTACAAATTTCCCACATTTATAAATTCATGGTCCCCCGCGCCCCCACAGAACTTACATGCTGCTACGTAAGTGAAGGCCTGTGGCTTAAGGTTTTATCACGTTCATATTCACATACTTTTCCGCGGATATGGATTTTCCTGTGTTGGTTAAGGTGTGCGCTCTGGCTAAAGGCTTTTCCACAGTCATTACACTTATAGGGCTTCTCTCCTGTATGTGTTCTTTCATGTTGATTAAGATGTGTCCTCTGGCTGAAGGCTTTTCCACAGAAACTGCATTCATAAGGCTTCTCTCCTGTGTGCAGCCTATGATGTTCGGTGAGAGATGTGATACGGCTGAAGGCTTTGCCACACTGATCACACTTGTAGGGCTTCTCTCCCGTGTGAATCCTCAGGTGCTGAGTAAAGGATGAGTGCTGGCGGAAGGCTTTCCCGCATTTGCTGCATATAAAAGGTTTTTCCCCTGTGTGAATTCTCTGATGTTGAATAAGATGTATTCTCTGGCTGAATGTTTTCCCACAGTCATCACACTTGTAGGGTTTTTCTCCCATCAACACCAGCTGAGGTTGGGTATGAGGCAAGCTGTGGCCGAAGGCCTTTCCACATTCACAGGGTGTCTCTCTGGCACAAACGTGATTAGGAAGAACAATGTGTGGACTGAAGATTTTTCCACATTCGTTATATTCATAGGCATTTTCTATTAGGTAGTTTTTCTGACAGTAATTCAAGTCTGAATTATGTTTGATGCCATTTCCTTGTGTATCATGATTAAGAGGTATTTTAATTGAAGGAATTCTCTGGTGCATAAAGTTTGAGTTTGTCTTAGAGTTTTCCTCAAATTTATTGCATTTAACACTTCTGTTATATATAATATTTTGGCAGATGAAAGATACTTGTCCTAAATGTCCTTGCTGGCTTTCTTGGTTAAATTCCAACTGATAATCAAAATTCCAGAGCCCTCCTAAGATGGAGTACCAAAAGCTGTTTCCTGTTAAGTTTTCCATAATCATGTCAGAGGTTTGATTTTCACCAGCAATATTCTGGTTTAAAGTTGTTTTTTTGATTACAGGTCTGTTCTCCCCACCTAAAAGAAATCCAGAACATACAAATACTCTCCAATATTCTCTATGGTTTGAAAAAACAGATTGTTATATAACCAAATGAAGATGACAGGAATGTGTACACGGTACACAGGACACTCTAGATTTATGGGGAAAGACTATACAAAAAGCAAGTGAGCAGGAGGAAAATTTTTAAATGTGTGATAGTCACAGAAAGAAGAAACTACCTAGGAGTAGTCATCATTGAAAGGAGATGAAGAGGTGAATAAGAAATATTAGGCAAAGATCTATTCAGAGTTGGGAGATGATAGAGGAAAGAATGTTTAGAGAAGGCAGACTCAAACCCAGGTCCTTAGAAAGTTCATTCATTTCTGGATTAAAAAAGTAGTATTTGTTTATGTAGCATATTTGAATGATGTGGAAATGCATAAAGAAATATCCCCTAGAAATAATCATTGTTAGTAGTTTGGAGCTTTATCTTGACTCATATACTGTGTGTTCACACAAGTAAATATGAAAATCGTACTTTGAACAAGCATGACTTTTACTATGATAAAAAACAAAATTTCATTTTAGTCTCTCACAACTTTAAATTTTATTCAGCAGTTTTACTGTTCTGTTTCTCAATGAAGATGTGAATAGGTCTCATGGCTTTTGTCCTAATTCTTTGGTAACGAACACTCCTACTGTTATATTATTTTATAAACACAGTATTTATTAACTAAAACGTTCATTCATGTGCAATACTCACAACCTCAAACCCTAATTCCTTTCCTCTCCTCTGGGCTCGTGACAGCAAGGGTCACGCTCCTCCTTCTCCCTGTTGGTATTTCACCCATTCTACTTTCTTTGTATTGACTCCTTCTACCACTCTAGCTCTTCCTTGCCTCTACTTGTGTCTTTCCTCACTTCACTGCTTTCTTGCAGACCTCTTCTTTCCCTCAGTAACTGCTGATTGGTTCTTGTCTAATGAGAAAAGGAGGCCAGGAAGGGCTGTTTAAAAGGAGGTAGGGTTATGAGAGGCAAGTTTTTGAATGACTGAGTAGCTTAATATTTTAAGTTTGGCAGAGGGTTAAAATGGACTCATTTTTGGGAACTTTCATGATTGTAGGGAGATTCTTGATTTCCTTCTTGCCTGACATTTCTTTTATCTAGAAAAATATATTTCTATTTTGGGCAAGAATTCCACTTGACAAGATCCAAGACCATGCTAGTTGACCTATGGGAAATAATTACAATACACTGTTCCAGCAAAACCTGGGTAGTGCAAACCCATACTAACTCCACAGCATTTCCGGATCACTCACCGAAGCTGTTTATTAGTCAGTTGTTTTGGGTCTTGGACTTTCTGGGTGAGAATCTGTTTTAGCTCTTTTGCAGAATGTGAGTCATGCACGAATCTTAGTCTTGCAAACATATGGAACAATGTTGAGTGGTCTTGATGAAGCTTTGTAACCATATCATTACTGTCCTAATTGGGAAACTTGACAGCAAAATTGGGTACCATCAATAATTATGCCAGGAACCACCATGGGAAAACAGGGTGGGTGGGTATCCAACTATTCTAACTTGACTTTAACTGTATTACTCTTTCATCTCTTCCCTCAAAAGAGATTTAGGGACTTAAAATATGCTGATCTCCTCAGGAAGCTCTAACAATCTTGCAGGAGGCTTTCTGGAGCTGATTGCGCCTGAGTTGGATGGCTGAGGGCAACAGGTTCACGAGGCCAGTTTTTATCCTCATGATACGGGTGAAAGTTCCAACACTTACTTTTGTGTGGATACACTGCTGCCAACTCTGAAGTAGGACCAATCTCTAACACACACACACAAATATTCAGGAATAAATAGGTGGATGCAATTATATATAGTCTTCATTTATTTTAAATCCCAAACAAGGCAATATTGTATTTACTACTTTGTAACTTTCTTTTTAGCTGAAAAATATACCTCTAAAAGGAGTATACAGATGTCTACTTCATTCATTTAGGAGTGTGTATCCTAGATAACACTGAGCACTAAAAAGGAAGGAGGATAGCCCAGTCAAGGTCAACTTAAAAAGCTTAAGTCTGAATGACTGAAAAGCAAGTCTAAGTGAGGAAAACAATGTCAGAGCAAAGAGTCACACCGGGCTGGGTAAGTTATCCTGGCTTATGGGACCAAAATGGAAAACTACTAACTCAGTATCTGGCTTACAGTTAGAAATCAAGTGTTTGCTAAAATAAACAGGCAGAACATTGTAGGAAGTGTACCAGTAATGGAGAGTGAAGATTATTATTACTATTAGTATTTGGCCAATTACATATTTAAGGGGATAATTATGCCAAATTCAAAGAAGAAAGTATAATGTTAGCAGATCCAGTTTTTATAAATACTTAATTAAATAATAGCATGATATTAAAACAAAACTAAAATTTGGAAGAAGAACATGGGTGAAGTGCTAGAGCTAGAAATGTAGAAATGAGAAAATGATGTGGACAGGTTACTTAAGAGCAGTGTACTGCAGAGCAGAATACCAGTGCATGGAAAAACACACGTAGCAGAGTGAGGAGGAAGAGAAGGCAGGGAAGAATCAGGGCGAGATGTAGGGCCACGCTAGAAGACAAAAGAATGTGTGTCAGTGTTTGTGCCAGGGTGGAAGAAAATCTCAACATAGTAAAGTCGACACAATCAGATGCATGTGATCATCACAGGCTTCGTAGCCACTACATTTGATGGGAAGGAAACCAGTATTAATAATCTCCAAGGAAGCAGTTTTAGAAGCATTGGATAGGACACAGGCTGTATAACGAAGGTGAGGAAAAGAATTAGAAATGAGACTGCTGGTTACAGAAAATACAGAAAAAGGAATTCAGTAATAAGGGGGGAAAGTAGGTAAAATATAGTAGGGGAGTTTATATTGGAAAAGATGTGACAGTACATGGAAGATATATGAATAAAAACTAGAGAAAAATGCTATGTGGAGATTTGTAATACTAAGGCAAGTGTGGGTGTTCAAACTAGTACTTGTAAAATAACTTGTGCAATTTTTTTCATAATATATATTTTCTGTTAAAAAAGCCATTTCCACTTTGGACAAAAAGGTCTGAACTGAGTATTTTCACAGCCTCAGTATTCTTTAAATCCTAGAGGGATATTTGGAGCATATTACATTCAACATTTCAAAAGGGACTACTTTCCCTCACTAAGGAGCCGACGTCCAGACGCCTGTCTCTCACCTGGGTGTGTGGCCAGCGGGCTGCCTCTTCCTACCATCCATTGTTCTTCTTGCTCCAACTGCAAGATCATCTCTGGCTTATGAAGTTGATGCCCTAGTCATGGGGAAAAAGTACGTCTTAGGAATTCCTAACGGGAACAAAATCTTTCTCAGATTCCATGCTATGCCCAACCTTTTTAGCCTGTAGGGCCTCTGGATTTGTCAGACTCAAGCGACTCAAGACCTTTTACCTGAGGACAAAGAGGAGGAAACGAAAGTCTGTCTCCAAATCTGATTAGTTCTTTTATTGTGGCCTAAACTATATTGTGAAAGATCTGGAGAGTTTTACTAGTGCGCACCGGGTCGGGTGGGGATTGTAAACTCATCTGAGAGGCTTCCAGTTTGACAGGGATGCTGTTTTTACCCAGAGCAACCAAGTTCCTGTAGTTCTCCAGCATCACGTCTCGGTAGAGGTTCTTCTGGGCAGGATACAGCTGTTCCCACTCCTCTCTGGTGAAGTCCACAGCTACATCCTGGAATGTCAGTGATTCCTGAAATACAGAGCACATCCCTGCTCACAGAGAAACTGTCCTTGAAGGGGCACTTGGGGTATGGAGTGAAAGTGCAGCACCAGGAAAAGTTCAGGATGGGAGCGTAGCTCAGTGCTTCAAGTTCAAAGCCGTGGGTTTGATTTCCCAGAACCACATAATAATTAGCTGGATGGAGTGGCACAGGCCTACAATCCTAGCATTTAGGAGGCTGAGGCAGGGAGGTTGCTATGAGTTTGAGACCAGCCCCGGCTGCAAAGAAAGACACAGTCTAAAAAAATAGTTCTAACCTGAGGCCTGCTATTTTTTTTTTTTGGCCTTGATTTTTTGTTTTAATGTTATGACAAATTTTAAAAGGGAAGTTTCAGTCCTTATATATTATATGCACATTAACTATATTATATATTTTATATGTGGCCCAAAATAGGTCTGCTTCACAAGAACAAAAACAAAAAACAAGGGCGACAGTCTGTCAGTGGGTTGCATGTTGGACATGCCTGAGTTAGGATGTCTATGCCACTGTGCTGACAGGCCTCAGGACTTTAGGTAATTCAGGTCAAATCTTTAAAAATAAACACCGTTCTGTCTGTCATCTTTTCAAACATGTAAAAATATTCATGTGCTAGGACAGGTGCTGAGCACCTATAATTCTATCTACTCAGGAGGTTGGATGAAGCGATTTTGAGTTTGAGGCCAGGTTGGGCAACTTTTTGTCTAAAAAAATGTGGAATATTTCTTGCTTTAAAGTTTTCTACACTATGTTCTATGGTAAAGACTCTCACACACCCAATTAAAAAGTGTATGAAAAGTTCATTCCACAACTAAAAGCAATCCAGATGTTTTCAAACAGTGGAAGTAGCTATGAAGTAGATGGATCCTGTGTATAGATCCATCTTGATAGATTTGTATGCACTGGACAGAGAAAGGAGAGGGGATATTCCAGTAGGCAAAAAACCAAGACACACACCCCCAAACAAAAACAAAAACAGCAAAATGACAGGGCAAGCAATTGGGGGTAGGAGGTGCATGATACATGTTGCAATTAGTAAAACAGAGGCCCCACCAACTTCCTTGTTTCAAGAAAGGATTTTGAATGAAACACGGTGATCTCCACCTCCCCTCCACTGTCTTTGTTCTTAGGCAAGCCTTTGTACACTGACACGCTTCTCCCCATGTAATTACTCTTCCCTCTTCTCTCTCCCTCTCCACCCCCAACTCATGGGTAGAAACTCCTAATTCTCAGAATGAACAGAGTGTGCTGTTCCAAACAATGCTTTTCTTTACAAGTTAAGATTCAATACTCAAGTATAGCATTTCATCTCATGCTTTAATCATTTCTCTTTCTAAAATGTATCTCAATTTGTGTATAGATAGCTCACTGAGTCCAGAAGAAGTTCCTGCGTCCAAGGACATAAACTTAGACATTGCAACCGTCCTCCATCACAGATCCTCTTGCCTTGCCGACGCTTCCTGTCCCACCATGCGCGCCTCCTCTGTTTTGGGGCATGTCCTCTTGTGATTCCTCCTGCCCATCTGAGCTCTACCTTCCCCATGGTCATGGTGATTCCTCTGCTTCTGCTTCTCCTTTTTTGTTGGCAGTACTGGAATGGAACCCGGCCCTTATTTTCTAATTAATGTTGAATTCTAAAGATCTTTTCATCACAGACCTTTAAGATGTAGAGAACTTCTTTTTTGAGTTTGGTTTTGTTTTTAGATCAACACAGAAAAGTTAATTGCATAAAAGTCGAGGGGTTTGTGGTTTCAAGAGGCAACAGAGGGCTAGAGGAATAGCACTGTGGTTCGAGCACTAGCCTAGCAAAGGCAAGGTCCTGAGTTTGAGTTCTCAGTACCACTAAGATGGTGGTGGTGCATGCCTGTAATCCCAGCACTTGGGAGGCTGAGGTAGGAAGACTGCTGTGAGTTAGAGGCCAGCCAGGGCTATGGATTGAGTCTAGGACCAGCCAGAGTGATACCCTGTCTGAAAAAAAAGCCTACACAAAGATAGAACATATATATATATATATATATATATATATATATATATATATATATATGCATATATTTTTTAAAAGTTAGAAAAAAGGACTTCGAATGTACTCAACTTTTTTGAAACTAAAAAATTTTGGCACTTAAAGAGGCAGGAATAAAAGGAATTCTCCCTCTGTTTTTCTCTACTTTTTTTTTCTGGGTTAAAAATTAATTGCAGGCATGATGCCTTTTTACTCATATATAACCTCCCCCCCCTTATTTTTGCTGCTGTTGCTGCTACTGATTAACATGTGCCTAAAATTCACTTTTCTACTTACTTTTTATATTTCATCTCACTTACATCTGACTTCTCCAGAACATTCCTCCTGACTCTCTAACATGAGTTCACAGTCCCTTATTCTTATTTGTGTGAACACCAGCTCATCTGTAACTTACTAGCATGCTCGTGGGTGAGGCATCCAGCTCTATTTTTATCACTGATGTATATCTGAAGCCAAATGCAATTTCCAGCACATATTAGCTGCTCAATAAAATCCAGAAGGCATGCATACTTAAATGCATCTTTTTCCTTTCTGACATAGTAAATGGTTCAGGGAAATGAAAAAGAACTCATCTGGCTGGAATGCCAAGAGCAGATATGCCACCTTTTCCTTCTCTTTTTTTTTTAAATTTTGAATTTTCGTGTTCCCTGTTTAATGTTTTTAAAATATGGAATATATTTTTTATACTCAATAGTTCAAAGTATTTTGCTGTATTTTTTCAGTGTAATGAATGTATGTATATGTCATTAATTAGAGTAGGGTTAGGGCTATTTTCTCACATTTAATCATCTTTTGTCTCTTCTCTCTATTCCTTTTCATTTTTGGTATGATCCAAATCTCTATCTTATATTTTACTTCTACATCAGGTCTATTTTACTCAAATAATCATTTAAAAAGTTATGGTTGTGACATGTATCTATGAGTGTTGAGTTTTCCCCACTATTTTTATTATGCGTATATGGAATACATAATGTTCACAATGAACTTGAATATTTTGTGCACATGTATATCACAACGATATTATGATCTCTTCCCCTTCCCATTTTTGGCCCTCCCATACCCTACCCTTCCTCCCTATAACTCCCACTATCACACTCATTTGGTTCTATAGAATGCATGTATTCTGGGTTTCCCATATCAGGGAAACCATGCGATATTTAACAGATTTAATCTTCTGCATCTGACTCATTTTACCACTCACCACTTATTATCTCAGTTTCCCACCCCTAGAATGGGCTGCAGTGGCCACATCTTGATGCCTCTTCTCTGGGTCCAGCAGACCCCTTTATTGGGGTGATTTGCCAAAAGTTCTTCTTTTCTGTATCTTACTATATCCTTGTTGAGATTCTTAGCTGAGTACTGAAAGGTCAATGTTTGTACATTCAAAAGACACTCAGGTTGTTATTGCATCAATCAGTTTTCTTAGGATAAACTTACATCTAAGACCAAATGAGTGAATCGCCACATTAAATGAGCTCAAGTCTATATTGAATTGCTACATTAAATGAACTTAAATCTATATCACATAAGTAGACTACACTTAAAACAATAGAATGTCATGCTCAGGTATTTCATATTTTTAAAAACTTGTTATTTACTCACATTTCACTAATTACTAACATTTTGCCAGATTTGGTTTATCATTTTACCTACCTATCCATCTGTAACTTCATGCATACATATTTTTAAAAGATTTTATACCAATTCCCTATGTTGAATATAATTATTATTGTTTTGCAAACTTATAGACTATTAAAAATAATAAATATGGGGGCAGATTCACCGATTTTATGAGATAGTTGGTACTGTTTTAGAAGGATACCAATCAAATGACTCAAATGCCAGTCTATTTTTTGGTTACACTTTCTCTTTAGGAGTTTCCTTTTCTCCATGTTTTTTGGTGCTGCTTGTCTCTCTCTGCTTCTCTCAAAGATTCCTTCAAGTATTTTCTGTAATGCTGGGCTAGCAGTCACAAATTTATTTAGGGATTCTTGTTCATGAAATATTTTTACTGTGGGCTGGAGGAACAACAGCTCAGTGGCTAAAGGACTTGCCCAGCAAGTGCTTAGGAAAGTGTTAAGTACTTGAGTCAATTCCCCAGCACCATATAAGCTGGATGTGGTGGTGCACACCCATAATCCCAGTGCTCAGAAAGCTGAGATAGGAGGATTGCTGTGAGTCCAAGGCCAGTCTGGGCTCCATAATGAGTTCAGGACCAGAGTGGGCTATACAGCAAGACCCTGTCTCAAAATTTTTTTTTAACTTCAATATTCAGGGATAATTTTGCAAGATACAACAACCTGGGTTGAAATCTGCTGTCATTTAAAGCTTGAAAGATCTTGCTCCAGGCTCTCCTAGCATTTAAAATTTGCATTGAGAAATCTGCAGTAATTTGAATGGGTTTGCCTTGGTAGAAAAATGACTGCTTTTCTCTTGCTGCTTTTAATATTCTCTCTTTATGTTGTATTTCTGAGGTTTTGATTATGATATGTGGTGGCGAGTCCTGCTGCTGGGTGAGGTTATTTGGCGTTTTATAAGCTTCTTCTTCCTGAAAATTAATTTCTTCTTCTATATTAGGGAAATTTTCTTGCATTATTTCAGTGAATACATTCTTTATACCTTTTATACCTTTGGTGCTGTCTTCTGCTCTTTCTTCCACACCCATAATTATGAGATTGGTTCTCTTTGAATCATCTATCAGCTGTTATATCCAGCTACTTTGTTAATCCCTAATTTGGGAGTCGTGCAGAATTATATCATTTGTTTCTTCAGCCTTGTCTTCAAGGCCTGAAATTCTATCCTCACAACATTCAAGTCGTCTTCCCCTGCTTTCACATATATTTTTCATAACTTGAATTTCAGCTGATTTCTTTTCATATTTTCTACTTCTCTAGCAAAATGTTCCTTCATATCTTGCATTTCCTTATTTACCTCAGCCAACTTTTTATTTGTGGCTTCTAAATGCTTAGTAAGCTTTGTTTCCATTAGAATCACTATTTGATTAGTAAAGATTCTCTTTAAGCCTGCTGATCATTGCCTGCATTTCTTTGAGAATATCTTGTTTGAACTGGTTGCTCATTTATTTGCTTTTTGACTTCCTTCCCTATGGGTTCCACTACTTCAGGGCCTATGACATTAGTTTCTGGGGTCTCAGACATTTCTGTGGGTGTCATGTTGCTTTGTCTTCTTCCCATGATTCTGTTGTTGAAGAACTTCAATTTAGAGGCCTAGTGAGAGGTTTTTTTTCGAATGGCTATGATGGTGTATGTGTGGGGGAGCTGCATTTCCTCTGAGTTCCGTGCTGGGAGTAGGCAGTGAGGGTGGAACTAATAGACCAATGGCCTCTGCGGTGTCTGGTTCACCCATAGTCCCTGCAGCAAAGCTCACTGCATATCCTGGCTTCCCTCTCCAGAGAGCAGGGCTTTCTACCCTCAGAGGTGTACCCACTACACTCCAGCTATTCAGGAGGTCAGTAGTCTTTCTCTCCTCTTCATAAGTCCAGTTTCTTCCTAGCCACTGTTTAAGAGTGACTTCAAAATCCCCGATGTGCTCTTCTGAGCTTATTTTACTCTAATCAGGTCGGTCTTGTTTGTTTGTTTTTTTTTTTAAAGGGCTCCTGCTTACATCATTGCCTGTTATGGCTGCTGAGCACTGCTTCTGATCTGGGCTCCAGAAGGCCTTTTCTAGGGGTAGCTTCCACTGTGTTTGTAGTATGCACTACCTCCATGCTTGTTTTTTTGTAAGCTGGAGCTACCAGCTGCTGACAATTCCCACTTCTTCCAGATTTGTTGTTACCTCAATCTGAGGTTCTGGAATCCAGGCTTTCTTTGGTCTGTGTTCTGGGGATGCTGGCAGCTCAGGGCCCCACCCAGTCAGGTGCTGTTTTTCTCAAATTTGGATATGTTTTCAGGATTTCTGACCTTCCTGTGGTCTCCTTTCAGTTGTTGGGGCACTCCTTCCTCTCCTAGCCTGGTCAGATGTTCCAGGATCCATGCAGGCTTCCCTCTGTCCACAAGATGCCTGCGGCTTCCAGCCATTTGCAGCTGGCCTGGGCAGCTTCCTAGGCTGCTATATTTTTCCTCAGCTTCTGATGTTCCTCTGGGATTTCTGATCTTCCCTTGTTCTCCTTTCTACTGTTGGGGTGCTCCTCCCTTTCCTAACTACATTGAACAGTTGGTTTTTGACTAAATTCTCAACTTTTTAAGTGGGTCCATGAGGAGACATTGTGCATCTCTGTTACTTGGCTGCCATCTTGACCAGAAGTCCTCTACAAGTGTTAATTTTTGAGTTACATTACTTAAGCCACCTTAGTTCTAAAATGTCTTTCTATTCCTTTCTGTGGTGACCCTTAAAATGAACCAAGAACTATTACTTGAAATGCAAAAACCTTAAAGCACTAATATATACAAACTAAATTATCAGTTCTAGTTGGCAATCTCATCAAGATTGCTCTTGCTTAGGTTTTATTTCCTGTCTCTAATGGTCCCTTTTTTCTCTAATCTTGAAGCCCTACTGGCTGAGATCAGCACAAATACAAATACAAATAAAAACTCCCATTTAATGAAGTTTTCCCCCAACTCTCTAGTCTCAATGGTTTTCTCTCTTCTCTGAGTTGTGGTGGATATGCCATCTTCACATTCATGACAGCGTTTAACATTACACATTTCCAATTATTAGTTGTGTGATGTGCGCTTTGGAAAATCTTCTACAATGAGTTTACTGGCTGGCTATCTAATGATAATGATTATCTCAAATAGTAGTATAAAGGAGAAATTTTCTTTTTTGAAGCAACTGACATTGGAATCTGGTATAGAAAGCAAAAAGTTGAAGTGGAGATGTGAAAGAGATAAATGACAGTTCACGTTTAAACATAAATTTACATTCATCTCCTCTTCTTTTGACTACACTTAAGCCTTTTCTATGACAGTGATTTTGATGACTAAGTGCCTATCTTCATAACCCATCAACTTATGTTCATTAAAGTAGAAAAAGCAGATGATGCTTGGGAAATAATACATGTGTGGAATCCTCTAACATTTTTGTTTTTCTTCATTGTTTTACAATTTTGCTTGCACCTAACTTGACAGCAATATTTTATTAATAAAAAAGTGAAGGGCATTTGTTTATCATTTCCAAAGTATTTTACTAGTTTTCATAAAAACAAGTCCTGGTAGCAGTCACATCTGATCTGTGGACACAATACTTAATTAAATTATAGAATCAGAACCATGGGTTTAAACAGTTTTTGGAAGAGATAAAAAAGATTTTTGATAAACATTAGCTTGTGGTAGTAGCTATCCTCTGCAATATTTAATGATCAATCCCTTTAGCTCCAAGCAGTCCAAGTGCCCTGGAGATCATTCACCACATTTATAGAGTATACCCAGGGTTTAAACTTCAGGAAGCTGCTTAAGGTAAAGGTGACTACGAACCTACTATTTCTTTTGTTTGCTTCATGATATCTAGCACAGATGGGAGACCAAGAAAATCAGTCTAGAGACAAAAGCTTAAGGAGGTGTATAAAGTGAGTGGGAAACAACATTGAGATTATGTCACCTGTCATGAAGTCCTCTTTGGGCTGTGTTTGGGGGGTCTCAGCACTTGAAAACTGAAAAATAAAATTGCCTCCATTTTGACAACTGTAATACCATGTCAGAGGAGCAGAAAACAGAACCCACCTTGGGCATGACTATCTGTGATCCATCATTCATATCTTTTTCCTCCATGTCTCCCTCCTGTGAAAGTGGATCATTCTGAGAGGGCATACCTGGGAAAACAAGAGAGGAGGCATCTTGTTCATACATGATATCCCAGATACAAAATCAGTATCAAAATATGAATAATGAACTATCTGAGAAAGAAATAAAAATTGTTCACAAGAGCTTACAAAATAAATAAAATGATTAGGGATCAACATAAGGAGGAAAAAGATACCCAAATGAAAATTTCAGAACACTGGAGAAAGAAATTGAAGAAGACACTAAAAGATAAAAACACCTCCTTATTCATAAATTGGTAGAATTCATATTGTTAAAATGGCCACTTTGCAGCAAGTGATCCACAGATCTAATGCAATCCCCGCCAAAATTCCAATAATATTCTTCAATACTAAGAAAAACAATACTAAATTTCATATGGAAATACAGAAGTCCTAGAATAGTCAAAGCAAAAAAAGCAAGGTCACTGGCATCTAATACCCTATTTCAAATTATACTACAAAGCCATAGTAACAAAAATAATATGGTATTGGCAGGAAAATACACACATGACCAATGGAACACAGTAGAGGACCCATCTACAACCATCTGATTCTTGACAAAGGAGCCAAAAACATACACTGGAGAAAAAACAGCTTCTTAATTAATTCTGGGATAACTGGCTATCTGTATGTAGAGGATAGTAACCACATCCCTATCTTTCACCTGTATAGAAATCAAGTCAAAATGGACCAAAGGCCTACCTAAAACACCTGAAACTCTGAAAGCACCAGAAGACATAGGGAAAACACCTGAAGCATCTTGGATTTACTCTGGAAAAATCCCACAAAACTGCAAAGGCATATGCCATTAGAAAGGTCATATAAACACTGTTTCATTAGTAAAATTTAAAATGACCTTAATTTTCATGACTGACAAAGTCTTGCTCTGTAGACCAGGATGGTCCTGAACTCACTATGCTGGCTAGAACTCACAGCAAGCTTCCTGCCTCAGCTTCGAAGTGCTGAGATTACAGGCATGCACCATCTTACCTGGCTTGTATGGTATGGGGTAATCAAAACCAGGGTCTTGTGCTTGCTAGCAAGTGCTCTAACGACTCTGCGATTCCTCCAGTTCCTTTCTGTCAGTTCTTTGAATCTGACTTCCCAATGCTTCTGAATGTGGCTACTACTTTTTTCCCCCTTGAAAGGGACCAATCACTTATGCAGACTTAGATACTCAGATTTTTCTTTTGGCAGAGATCTTGTACAATCTCAGGTTGAGCACCTATAATGAGTTTTATCAGAGTCAGCAAAAGAAATTCCTTGTCACTTAGATACCTAGAATCTGTAAGGATAAGTACAAACTGTTCATTCGTAAGGACAGAGCACAGTAAGTGATCTTTAAAATAATCAGAATACTCTTTAGAATTTGATCTTTAAAATAATCAGAATACTCTTTAGAATTTCTGATTTCCACATTATAAAAAGCAGATATGAGCGTGGAGGCTTTTGCAGGCAAATGAAAGAAACTTGAGAACATCATGCTTAGTGAAGTGAGTCAGAAGCAGAAAATGAAACATCAAATGGTCTCTCTGATATGAGAAACCCAGATCACAACTATCTCATGGAACTTAAAATGAAAAACAAAGTGAACCAAGGGGGTAGGGTGGGAGGGAGGGAGCGGGGGTAGGGATAGGGACAAAAGGAGGGTGGGAAAGTCCTTGTTACCTTGACAAGATACGTATGTGCACAAAATGCTCAACTTCATTGTAAACCTTAAATTTTGTGCTTATACATATCAATAAAATAGGGAAAATAATTTTAAAAAGCAGATATGTATCA
Organism: Ctenodactylus gundi; assembly: GCA_004027205.1. NCBI lineage: Eukaryota > Metazoa > Chordata > Mammalia > Rodentia > Ctenodactylidae > Ctenodactylus > Ctenodactylus gundi. Next base: position 200,935 of record PVKB01002962.1, read on the forward strand.
ACCACAAGAAATCCAGCCTCAGACCTTTCCCTCCCTCTTCCCAGGACAGAAAATATAGCATCCATCCCTGATGATTTTTCCCCCTTAGAAAGAGAGAAATCACACATTTGTATAACCACAAGAATAAAATGTACTGATTTGCTTATAACCTAAAAGATAAAGGTTTTTTTTCCTGTTCACAAAAGTTGGCCCCAAAAATTGAAATAAAAAAGCTAGTGATGGAAATAAAGATGCATTTCTGAGGAGTATTTTTAAAGAGAAAAAATGCATTTTAGATAACGATTCTCTTAGACAAGGAATCTATTCAGTGACCAATACATGATACTAACTGTTCCTAACCAATCACTAAAAGACTCTTCAGAGATAATTTAAAAAGCATTTTAGAATTAGGTTCTTATTTCACTATCATCAGCTCTGGAAAAGATCCAGTATCAAAAGGGCCAGACCAAAGTTAATATATATATCCTTAAGATTTATACCCAATCAGAGGTTTCCGGTCAAGATGGCGGCAGAGTAACAGCGGTGCACAATGTCTCCTCATTGACCCACTTAAAAAGTCGAGAATTTAGTTACAAAAAGTGTGTTTGGTGTAGCTAGGAAAGAGAGGAGCATCCCCAACAACTGAAAGTAGGCCAGGGGAAGGTCAGAAATTCTGAAGGATCATAGAATGCAGAGAAAAAAAAAATCCCAGCAGCCCAGGAAGCTGTGGCAGCTGGCTGCTAATGGCTGGAGCTGCAGGCAGCTGCTGAGGGAGGAAAGCTCCCGTGGGCCCAGAACATCTGACAGAGCTGGGAGAGGACGGAGCACACAACAACGGAGAGGAGGCTGTGGGCAGGTCAGAAATCCTAAAGTCACATCGGAAGAGGAGGAAAAATGCAGCTGACTTGGTGTGGCCCCGAGCTGATGGCACCCACAGACCAGACAGAGGAAAGTCCGGAGCCAGAACCTCAGCCTGAGGTCAGTGCAGATCCAGAGAAGCAGGAATTGTTGGCAGCTGGCGGCCCCGGCCTCCGAAACACCAACCCACGGGTAGTGTGTACTACAACACAGCATGTGCTCCCCCTAAAAAACGTCCCGGGGTCCCAGATCAGAAATAGGGCTCGGCAGCCTTCACAGGCAGTGACGTCAGCAAGAGTCATTTTAAAAAGAAGGGGGAAAAAAAGCCCAAGACTGAACCCTTTAGAGTAAAAGAAAGCTCAGAAGAGCACATCAGGGCTTTGGGGGTCACCCTTAAACAGTGCCTAGGAAGAAACTGGCACAAGCGGCAGAGAGGAGAAAAGAGGGGGAAAAGGCTGCTGATCCCCTGAACGACTCAGGGGCACCCTTGCTCTGAGGGTGGAGAGCCCCGCCCTGGGGGAGGGAAGCCAGGACAGATGGAGAGCTTTGCTGAGTGGACCGGGGGGAACAAGACACCACAAAAGGGGGACCATCGCCCCGCTCATCTGGCACACACCAGAGGCTTCCAGTTCACCGCTGCCCTGTACGCTAGTGGCATTTAGGACCAGGAAGTCCATCACCTGTCCATCCTGTGAGCCAGAGGTTTCCAGAGGCTTCCAGGGAATCCCATTACCGTGTCAATCCTGAGCCCCAGAGGCTTCCAGAGGCATATAGGACCGGGCCTTCACCAAACCTTTCTTGCCAGCACACCAGACAGCCAGAGATAGCAGAACCATGGGGAAACATGGTAACAAATCTCCTACAAAAAGACCTGACACCCCAGAAGATGATACCAGGGATACTGAAACTGCAGAATCCAAAGATGAAAATGGCAAAAAGGATGGTAACTTCTGGGTCCAGATATTCACTGAATTAAAGGAGGAATTAAAGCAGTAAATAAAGTGGGAAATAAAACAGACAACGGAAAAGCTACACCAACACATAGCTAAGCTAAAAGCAAGCCTTGAAAAGCAAACATAGGAGACCATAGAAGAAATATACCATAAGATAATGAAGGTAATACAAGAAATTAGGGAAGAACACAACAGAGATATAGAAAAATTGAATGCAGATATTCAGGGAGTGAAAAACACAGGATATAATAAGAAACCACATTAAATATCTTCAGAATAGAATGTCAGACCTAGAAAATAAAGTGACTGAGCTGCAACATATAGGCTGTAAAGAACATAAAGTAAATAAGAAAGAAAGTGAATCATTACAACAGCTGATAGATGATTCGAGGAGAAACAACCTCAGAATTATGGGAGTCCACGAGAAGACTGAGGACAAAACAAAAGGCTTAAAGGACATGTTTAATGAAATTATGGAAGAAAATTTCCCAAAACTAAGAAAAGAAATGAACATGGAACTATTGCAGGCATATAGAACACCAAACAACTTCGATCAGAAGAGATCCTCATCACGACACATCATAATCAAAATACTAGAAACCCAACACAAAGAGAAAATACGAAAAGCATTAAGAGAAAAACAGAAGGTGACCTACAAAGATAAGCCCATCAGGATAACTGCAGACTTCTCAATCCAGACTCTAAAAGCCAGGAGATCATGGAGCAATGTTATCCAAGCACTAAAAGAACATAAATGCCAACTAAGACTGCTATATCCAGCAAAATTATCTTTTAATTTAAAGGGAGAACTTAAAACTTTCCATGATAGAGAAAGCTTAAAGGAATTTGCAGCCACTGAGCCAGTATTGCAGAGAATACTTAAAGGAAACTTAAAGGAAAGGGAGGCCAGTGACACCAATGACCCCAGAGGAAAAGCAACAACAGTAGAGGAGAATGATCTGAGAAAAAGTATGTTAGTAATCAATGAAATATGAGTAAATAAGTTATGAAAGTTAAAAAATTCTGAAATAACTAAATTTGCCTTCATACCTGTTACTTTAAGTATATTTATTTGGTATAGATTTAAGTTCATTAACTTTGTTTTATTTTAGCAATTCACTTATTAGGTCACTGATGAAAATTTATCCTAAGAAAACTGATTGATGTAAAGATTACCCTGTAAATGTACAAATATGTACCTTCCAGTATTCAGCTAAGGCATTTGAAATTTAACTTTCTTTTTCTTCTTTCCCAAATTTACTAGTCTTTTGAACTACATGCTTGTAGTTATTTTCTAATGTGAACTGGTGGATAAGGCCAGGTTTAACAATAACAACAAAGATGTAGGAAAATATGGAAAAAAAATCTTTTGGTGAATATCCCAATGAAGGGATTGGTTGGATTCAGAGAGGAGATATCAAGATTTGACTATTGCGAACCCATTAGAGGAATAGGAAGCTGGGGTATAGAGGTGACTTAAGTGAAATGACTTAGGTGTGGAAGATTAATATGTTAAACACTGTATGGTTTCTCGGACTTGGAAAACCCAGACACAGACATTCTTTGGAACCATATGAAGTGATAGCCAGAATTGGGGGAAGGGATAAGGAGGGGTTGGGAGGGTCAAAAATGGGAAGGGATTGTAAAGTTGATATGATACATATGTGCACGAAATACCCAAATTCATTGTAAATACTATGTATTTCATATGTATATTAATAAAAATAGTGGGAAAAAGATTTATACCCAATCACTCAAAGGTATATGCCTTACAGCAACAACGAACCACATATACAAACTTAGGCAAAGCAGGATTTCACCTTCCTATATATAAACTGAAAAGTTCCAGAAATTTCCTAGTTAATATTTCTCCAAAGTGTGCTAAATAATACCATTACTATCTGTTCCAAAAAGGGACCAATCCAACTTTGGAAAATACTGGCTATGACAAAGCTAATTTTCTTTGCTACAAATATTATTAAATTTCCATATAGTAATGTATATTATGAACACAAGAAAAATGCTAGATGGAAGTTTGTCAAGTATACTTAATATTGTATGCAATATTTTCCAAATATATAAACACACACACACACACACACACACACACACACACACACACACACTTTTTTTTCCAGGGCAAGGTTTGGATCTGAACACAGGACTTTTGCATTGAGCTACAACCCCAGCCCATTCTGTTATTTATGAAATGGGGTTTCATTAAGTTGCTAAGTTGTATAGACTTGAGCTTCAGTTTTGATCCTCCTGCCTCAGCCTCCCAGAAAGCTGGAATTACAAGCCTGACATACCAGGCCTGATTTCCAAATGTATTCTACAAAACATTTTTATTATTATATTTATGTCATCTGCTCTTTTTTATAGGTCTCAGCTTAAATAAAGAGAAGTTTTGATGTCACAGGCCAGGTGACAGTCCTTATTTGTTATCTTTTCCAGGTAGCACTTTTTATTACTGCAATTATCTGCCCAGTAACCCATTTTTTTTTTTTTTTTGAGACAAGGTCTTTCTCTGTAATCCAGGCCAGTCTTGAATTCACGGCAATCTTCCTACCTCAGCCTCCCCAGTGTTGGGATTTCAGGTGTGTACTACTACACCCAGTTTATGTGGTGCTGGGGAACTGAACTCAACTCAGGGCCTTGTGTTCCTTAGGCAAGTGCTCTAACCACTGTGCTATTCCACTGTGCTATTACCCCAGTAAACCATCCTTAAACCTCACCATCCAGTAATGTTAATCTCCATAAAGGCAGAAACCTCACTTATTTCTTTCCCATTCTTTTTTTAAGGCCCAGTGTCGGGCAGGCAGTAGGTACTCAACAAATATTTGCTAAATAAATTAACAAAAAGGTGTTGCACCTCTACTTTGGAAAGCTTTGTGCTTGTAGTGAATTTTAGACTTGCAAGAAAGTCGCAAAAGTACTGCAAACAGAATTCCTGTACTCCCCCTGTTTATTCTAATGTTAACATTCTGACACAACCACAGCACCCTGATCTTAATATTGGTACAATGCAATTAAGTTGGTCGCCTCTCACCAGTTTCTCCGCTATAGGATCCTGCATATTCATCAGGTTGGTTCCCAATAGCCCAAGTTTTTCAGACCTTCTCTTTCATGAGGCTGACAAACGATGCAATGTATCTGAGCGCAAAATCTTTGCTTTAGCAAAACCAGTTTTCTGCTGGTACTTTGTGTAGTGATATTAACTAATCTCAGTTGATACGGAAAACCATCACCCGTTAAGAGACACAGATAGTTTAGCTTGTTAACACAGAGCTGCACCATATTTGCAAAAAGTGTATTTTTGCTTACTTATGAGTCATTCAAGATGTCCACTTTATTTTTTGCAAATCCCCAGAGCCTAACTTGCCAGAGGGTGTGAGAGTGAGGACTGGCTTCGCCCCTGAGGTTATGATCCCCCTGTTTTCCGCACGTCAATGGAATATGATTGAAGGTTAAAGCCACGGTCACTTGACTCTGGCACGGAGTAATGGAAAAGATGCACCAGGAGAAATGTGGCCAGGGCGGGCATGGATTCCACGGCACTCAGAACACAGGGAAAACATGTAACACTGCTATAAGGAAGGACTGCGTGTGAAAAAAACAAAACAAAACAAAACAAAACCCAAAACAACTCAACAGGGCTGCGGAGTAGGAAGCAGAGGCGTCCCGCAGAAGGACGCGGGCGGGCGCCGCACTCACCGCTGGGCGACGAGGATCGGCCGGCCCCGCCCCTGCCACCCCTGCCGCCGCCCGCACCCGAGCGGGAGAAGTCGCCGACGGCCCGCGCCCGCGCCCGAGCCAATTACACCCGGAGCCTGGGCGCCGGGCCTGGCCTGCTGACCGCCTGCCCGCAATGGCGACCGCGCCGCGGGGTCCCGGAGGCGCATGCGCCGGCCGCGTCGGGGCGCCTGTGGCCCGCAGCGCCTGGGCTCCGAGGGTGTCCCCGCCGCTAGCGGCCGCCGACGCGGGTCCCGGCGCTCGGTCCCCAGGCCTCCCGGGGTCTTCCGTTTTAGGGGCGCAAGGCGAGCGAGCGCGCGGATTGGCAGAGCGGCTGTGCGGCTCGGGCGCGCGCGTCTGACGTCACTGCTGCGCGCAGGCCTTCGCGCGCTTCGCCGCGGAGTCCATTCCGCTGCCTGTCTACGAGTTTACATTGACGACACTCAATACAGCAGCGGTTGAGTTATTACAGGTCGAGCGGTTTCGAGCCAAAGACCGGGCGTCTCTTCTGAGGGATAAACGCTGTGCTGAAGTGGGGTGCAAAGTTGTTTTCCTTGTCCCCGAGGTCCACTGCAAGGCGTGGTTCGCTCGTCCGCGCTGCGGTTACAATGAGGTTTTATGCATTTCATCTTTAAAAACCTGCGCAGATAGCGAGGGTCTGCCTTGTACTAGTAGCCTCCATGAGCCTATGTTTGAGCATGTTCGTTGCCTGGCCTGTAGTTACAGAATTCCAATATCACATTATATTCTCTTCAGTTGAGGCAACTTTTGGCATGTCATTACACCGTAGATTAATCACAATTGTAGGTTAGATTGGAACCCCGAATTGCACCAATAAATGGATTATGAAGTAGGAAAATGGCTTTTGTATTGGCAGAGGGGCTCAAAGATGCTACCAGAATTATCGTTATAGCTTGAAAACTACAGCCAGAGCCAGGTTTGCGTGGGAACAGGGACCTCACATCTTGTTTTGACTTTTGACAGCACTAGAAATATGAAAAGCGACTTGGTATGTGAGTGGACAACAGCAACAGAGGAAGCCACAGTGTGGGTTCCAAGAGGTGAAAAGAGCCATCATTTGGACCAGCAAAATTCTATAATTCTCTTCCAGACAAACTTTTAGCCAAGATGGTAGAGAGTAGGGACATTGGTCAGGGTGACCTCGGTGCCTAATGATGACCTGAAACACGTTACTGACTACTTCTCTATCTAGTGAACCCCTCTAAGGGCCAGCCCACCCCAGATGAAGGCCAATCTATCTCAGAAAGTCTGAAGTTTTCTGTGAGTCAATGCAACACTGTAATCTGAATACCCCTTCTGGAACATTTTTATTACACACTTAAAGTATTATATAATAATATTACAAGTTTATGATAGTATGGAGCTTCGTTACTACGTGGCCAGGGCCAGATGGACCCCCACAGGGCTTCATGTCGGACACACCTGGTTTAGGGTCTTGCGAGGCTCAAATCAAGATGTCAGGGAGGCTGTGCTCCAACCCAGAAGCTGTAGGGCTGAATTCACTTCCAGTCTCGTTCAGGTAGTTGAACTGAAATCCTTGTGGTTGTAGCAACAATGAAGTGCTCCTATCCTTGCTGCCTGTATTTAGGAGCCAGTCTTTGTTCCTACAGACAGCTTGGATTTCTTCTCCTGTTACCCTCATGGCTCCCCCTCCATCAGTGGCTGATCAGGTCCCACTCATATCCACATATCTCTGATTTCCTGTTTTGCTGTGTCTCATTGAGATACTCCTGCTAATTTCTTTAAACATGCATGATTTCTAACGGAGAATGGGGTAGAGATTCAGCTTTTTTGACTCAGAAGTGTTGTGTGAAGATATAAACCAATGAATGGCCTCCTGGTGACTCAGAGCAGCGAGCACCCACAAAGATAGTGAGTGTGCCCACAGTGTGGGGGAGAGGAAGGTGTAAAATTGAGAGCTAAAATAGCTGTTTTGCAGTCGGAAATCCTGAAATCACCTGTATCATTCCTATTCAATAGCAAGTTCTTTAGAGGCAATGCTGTGCTTTGTTATTGACATTTTCTGCAGAGCTGGGGATGGTGTCCTGAGTCCTGAAGATTGTGGATAGAATGAACCAGAAAAGGTGTACTTCTGAAAGTCTAGATTATACTCTCAAGTATAGTAAAGCCCAAAGCAGGGGCCAACAGATCATTAGTAAATTTGGGTCTTAATTGATGAAGGAACGTCCGAGAGCGGGACTCTCATTGAGGCTGTCAGTTGTATTTGTGTTTGACTTACTAAGTTCTTCATTTCCAAGATTTATGTTTGGTTCTTTCTCAAAATTACAGTTTTCTGAATATCTCATTCATATTCTGTACTGTCTTCCTAATTTCACTTAAGGGTTCATCTGTATTTTATTGAATCTCACTGAGATTTTATATAATTATTTAAATATGATTTACCAGGGATTCCTTACATTTCTGTGTTTGTGGATTCTCTTGGTAGAATGGGATTATGTTCTTTGGAGTTATCATAATACCTGTTATTCCATATATCTTGTGTTGACATTTTCACATCGGGAAGATTAGATACATGTACTATTTTTATAGGATGGCCTTCTTAAGAAGTACTTTTTTCAGAAGATGTATCTTTGGAAAGGTTTGTTATGAAATGTTGGTTTTATTTCCAATTGAAAATTATGGTGTAGTTTCCCTGTAGCTTCTTTGGCTTTAGTTGATGACTTTGGGGCCCCTTGTACTCTATGGTGGAATCAGGAAAACCTGCTGTCCCTGTGGGCCATGCAAGAGTGGGGACAACAGGTATCGGTGCCTGTGTGGTCCAGATAGTGTCTGGTGTTCACTTTGTGGCTACTCTTACAATAAAAATAGTGGCCATTGGCAGGCAGTGGGAGTTTCCTCAGGCACTGATGATGGTACAGTTCTTCTACATCCACAGTAGCCCCAGCACTGATGAAGAGCTAGTGACACTTGTCCTTCCCCTCTTCAGGGGTGCAGGACCAGGGAGAGGAGAAACTGAGACACTCCTTCTGTGGTGATCATCCAGGCTTCAACAGAAACTCACTGTCAGACAAGATCGAGAGTAGGGTGGTGGCAGGAAATGCTCTCTACCAGTGGTATTGCACGCTCTGGGGTGGGACTTTAGCTGGCACCAGGCATAGTTTATCTTAGCTATCTTTGGCTCTTTTTGCCTGGGGCAGGCAGGGGTATAGTTGGAGTATGGGCCTTTGTCCTCTCCAAACTCCTTCAGCTGTAGTGTATGCTCAGCCTGGATAACAGCGAGAGATGCATAGCTGCCCGAGACCACGCCAGTCTGCCCCTGTGGGCGGGACAGCAGTGGGAACCTGCCCTGTCTGTAACAGCTGCTCGAGAACAGAGTGAAGGCAAAGGCAGTAGGAACTGAGGGGAACCTACTTTCATTCCTGGCATTGGTGCAAGTTCACAGGCAGCTGGCCGCACCCTTTGGCTCAGAGGGTGAGCATCCTGATCTCCTGGTTCTCTGAGGCAGCGCCTTGTCCCCCATGTCACAACACCCCTTCTTTCCAGCACAGGACATTCAGCAAGCTCTTTCACAGCCGCTCTTCTGTGCCAAGCTGGGTTGAGGGGGCAACTGCTTGCTGAACCATGCAGTGGCATGACTGCTCCCCGAGGTCAGATTTTGCAGGGGTCTCTGACCACTAATGCAGTCAGAATATAGCCAATAGCTCTCCTCTCAGGATGGCTTCTGGTTACAACATCCTGTGGATTTGTTAAGTGATGGCAGATGCCAGGTTACTTATTGAAGTGGGTTGCCAGCCTGTTTTGAGAATTGTGAAATTTCCAGTAGCAAGATTGTGAGCATCTATGCTGACAGAGTTGTTGGGGTTCCCTCATTTACCCTTGCTCTTGAAAAAAGGAGATTCCTCTCCCCTAGATGTGGGGCTGCAGTGGCAGATTTATATTTTATTCTTCTTCTTGTGCTATTGTTCGAGTCTCTGAAGGACTTTAAATTTCTAGTCTTTCTCTGGCTGATTTCCAGTGTCTTCTCAGGGTCATTCACCTCACAATGCGGCTATCTGTTTCTTACTTTCTGTGTGTGTGTGTGTGTGTGTGTGTGTGTGGGAGGCTGTGAATGCTGGATGCCTCAGTTCTACCATCTTGGATCATGTTGTTTTTCTTGATTTTAAAAACACTTTTTTTTTTGAGATAGGGTTTCACTCCATAGTGCAGACTGGTCCTGAATTTGCTGTGTCATACAGGTTAGCCTTGAACTCATGGCATTCTTCCTGTTTTAGCCTTCTGAGTGCAACACATTTTTTTTTTAAAAAAAGAAAAAAACTATGTTAGAAATATCCAAGTCTGTATAGCCAATATTTGTCAGTTGTTCTTTCAATCAAAAAAGATTCAAGAAAAAGGAGGTATTAGTTCTTTTTTTTTGAGATAGGGTCTTGCTTTGCAACCCAGGTTGGTCCTGAGCTCACTATGGGGCCCAGGCTGGCCTTGGACTCACAGCATTAGTTCTTACAATTCAGTTAATCACAATTCTTTTCTCCAGACATCCCCCACACTTATAAACAACATACATGCTGTGTGAGTACTCACTTTTCTTCTATCTTTTATGAGATTATGTCCTGAATAATATAGAAACCAGTATAGTTTATGCTACTGCATTGAAGATGGGTGTGCTTTTGAACCCTCAGTGGAAAAGGCAAATCCTAACCTCACATTAGAGCATCTGAGTTAACCTCATGGGCACCCTAAAAGAGTCTTAGAGGTCCCCAACGGGCCAGGGAGGATTCTTTCAGAACTCAGTCTCTAGATTTATAAAACAAAATGTACTTCTTTTATTTAATGAATTGGAAATCAAACCTTTAAATACAAGATATTTTGTATCTCCAGTTTTTTATCTTTAGCACACTTTCCAAAAATCATCAGTTGTACAGAGATAGAGATTCGTAAATTTGTAGCTACTTACACTCAAGAAACAATCACTCCTTCAGTGGTTTAAATGCTTTTTGCTGACTGCAATTAAAGACTAGAAATCATTGCAATGCCCAACATTGAGTTTCTGCTCTATAAATATAGAAACTTCATGTATATTAGACTGGAGTAAAAACACACAGCAGAGCAGAACACTAGCTATGTTAGAGAACTTATTTAACGTCAAAGAAAGATGAGACACATTTATACACTAGAGTGAAATAATCCTCATGGTCCATCCAGGGAAGAGACCATACAGTTTGCTCTTCAATTTGCTTTTCTTTGTTACTTTGCTTGTACACGATAGAACCTTTACAAACATGCATTGTATTCTTGTTATCTTTATGCTGTACCCAAAAGTAGGGTAACGTGGCCTTCTCAGGCAGTTCTGCTTAGTAATCAGCCCAGGGTGCCCTCTGTACCTCTCCTCCCTTGTTCCTAACTGTTACAAACGCAGTGAATATTAATTTAGTCCACATTTGTGGACAGTTGGAAGAACACCAGCTCTGGAGCCGACTCAGACCTGTGTCTGCTGCACAGCTGAAACTTTGGGCAAGTAAGTCACTTAATCTTTTTGAGCTGATTTTTCCCCCGAAATGGTATATGTCAATGAAAATATGTATATCTCAGATCTGCTCTAAGTACAATGGGGGTAGTTTACCTAAGGACCCATTACAATGCTAATGTATAGAAGGTACTTTGTACATGAGAATAACTACTTTAGCTAGTGCCTGAGGGATTTGTTTGAATTTTACAAGCTCAACTTTTCCAATTTCCTTTGATGGTTACCCTCTAACGTTCCAGCCTTCCCTGGAGGGCTACTCCAGAAAATTAAATAATTATGAGTGCCTTCTTTATATTTTAAAATCTCATTTTAAAGCAAACTTATCTGTTTTCCTTTCTCCTGGCTGGCGAGTCATTTAAAAAGAAGAATAAATAATCTTTGTTCTCTTGAATTCAAAAGGATGTTTACCTTTCTTAGTTGAAGGTAAAAGATTAAATGATCTGAAGAGAAACCAGAATATATTCACTTTCATTGGATGTTTTTTGGTTTTTAAATGGTTAGATGTATCACTCTAATTCTATGTTGACTATTCCACGTTGTTCATTATATAGAAGCTTGTCTAGTAAGATAGTTGCAACTTAAAACAGGCCCATGGTATGGATGAAAAGCTAGAACTCGTAGTAATGTTTGTATTAGACTCTCATATTGATATAAGGTATATGTTAGGAATGTAACCTTTGTAAATAACTTGGAAAAGTTTTGTTTCTTCCTTCCAGTTCTTTCTATCAGGCATGGCAGAAAATCCAACAAATACATCTGAAAAAGTACCTAATGATGAAGATACAGTTAAGTATATTTTGCAATAAAACCATGTATTTAACACTGACTTAATAAGTTGGTATAATTCTAGGTACTAAGGGCTTGTTTATATTTGGTAATGAATTCGCTCTTATACATACTAGATTTAAATGTCAACTGTGGTTTAAATAATTGTAACATGTTTCTCGAGTCTGTTGACTTTGTTAGTGCAAAGGGCTATTCCTATTTAAAACTTAAAAGAAACAAGCTAAAATTCCAGAATCCCCCAATCACTACATTTGTCAGTTTTGTGATGCTGTGAAAAAAAACACCTGAGCTGAACAACTTAGATGGGGAAGGGTTAATTTTTGTCTTGCAGTCTCAGGGCTTTTGGTCCATGATCCCTTGGCTTTGTGGTTTCTGGGTTTGTGGTGAGGAGGACAGGGCTGGCAGGGGTGGGGAGAAACTGCTGTCTTCATGGCAGCCACTGAGTAGAAAAGAGAAGAGGGGTCATTACAGAATATACCCTTCATGGGTGTGCCCATGATTGGCTGCTTCCTCCAGCCATGCCCCTCCCACTTCCTAGAGGTTTCATCACCTCCCAGCATACATACCATTACCAGTTCATCAGTGCTTCAGTTCATCCAAAGACCTCCCTCTCTGACGTGCTGCTTGGGGGCCACACTTTTAACACATGAAATTTTGGGTACATTTAAAGAACAAACCATTAAGGTAAATGAGATGAATGGTTCTATTTTATGGCTACATTTGCAGAATTAACACAGATAATTGATTTTATTTTTTCTGTAACATGTATTATCCATATTAACATATTTAAGTGGGATATTTCAGTGTATACATACAGTGTGCAACATATCAAGCTTCTTTATCCATTCTCCACGATAATGTTTTCAACTGCTAGCTTTTTATTTTTTTAGCTTTCACATGTGAAAGAAGACACAGTAGTTGCTTTTTATGTTTTAGCTATTTTCCCTAACCCAGTGTGCTCTGGGTCTGTTCATTTCGCCGTCAATGACAGGATTTCCTTCTTTTTAAAGGGTGAAATAATATTTCATTGTGTACATATATAGCAGAAAATTTAACCCCTCCTCTGTGAGTAGCACGAGGGTGGTTCCATATCTTAGATACTGCGAATAAACATTGGTGTGCATCTGCATCTTTGGTATATTTATTGCTTATGTGCACAAATGTGGTAGTTGGGTCATACAAAAGATTTATTTTTAGTTTTTTTTGAGGAAACTCCATACTGTCTTTCATAATGGCTGTACTAATTCACATTCCTGCCAATAGTGTTTGAGAATTTCCTTTTCTTCATGTCATTGCTAGCACTTGCTTATTTTTAAAAAATAGTCATTCTAGCTGGGGTTACATAGTATCTCATTGTAGTATTTACCTGCATTTCTCGGATGGAGGATATTGAGCATTTTTCATCCATTTGCTGGCCAATGTATTTCTTACCTTAAAAAGTTTCTATTTATACGATTTGTTCATTTTAATTGGGTCATTGGTTTTATTGTTGATAATTTGAGTTCTTTGTGTATTTTGAATAGGAATCCTTAGTCAGATGGACAGTTCTCAAGTGTTTTCTCCCATTCTATATGTTGTGTCTTTACTGTGTTGATTTTTCTCTTTGTTGTTCAGGAGATTTTCACTGTGAAATAATACCATCTGACATGTTTGTCTTTCGTTTCCTGTGCTTTTGTGGTTCTATCCAGAAAGGCCGTTCCGATATCTTGATATTTACTGTGGGGTTCCTGTGTTGTAACTCTCGTGTGGGACAACTCCACCGTCCCCACGCACACGCCTTGGCTCTCTGTGTGTGACCTTGGCTTTCAGATAGCGATTTCCTCGTTCCTTCCTGGCTGCAGCAGTCTCACTCCTCTGGCCCTGACGTAACAACTTTGCAGACTCCCATGGTGGGCCACCTGATGACGCCAACCTTGACCCTGGGGACCTGTCTCTATTAACCCATAGCCCGCCTACCTGCCGTCCCAACCTGTCAGGCTCTGCTTTGTCCTCTCCTGCCCAGTGCCTGACCAAAATGCCAGCCAAACAGCCCAGTCCGTGACCCTCATCTGGCTAATCCATCCGCACTAAATTAAAGCTCACTTCCCCCGTGATCAGCCCTCCTGCTTCTCCCCTTTGGCCCCTTTTTGCCCTTTCCTTACTCCCTTTGCCCCTTTTCTTATCTCTTCCTTGCCCTAATCTTCTCTTTTTAACCTTTTATGCCTTATATCTCGCCATGGGAGCTTCTACCTGGTCTTGCTACCTAGCCATGGGTTCTCCAAATTCTCTTTCTGCTGGTTGTATTTTTGGTTCGACTGGGCTCCTTCGTTGACATTTACCTATGTTTTTACCTTTTACCATTTACCTAACATTTATCTGTGTTTTCTTTTCTTTAAATGTATTTTTATTAACACTTTAAGAGTGCTTATCTGTGGGAAGCCGTGTGATATTTCCACACCTGCTTGCAGGTTGCTTTGCTCACGTCCACTCACCCAGCAGGGGGTGCTAGCGCCGCTGAGTTAATTGATCCACGGATGAGTTCATTTCTGTGAGGGTATAGAAGATTGGGCCCAATTAGTTAGAGCCTGACCCTGCAGACGCGGGCTTGAAGGTTTTGTATTGTCCCCAGCTGGCCCCTTTCTCTCATTCCGGCTTTTCCTCTACCTTTTCCTGTTGCCTTGAGGTGATGAGGTTTTCACTACCATCACGTTCCATCCTGATGTTTCTGCCTCGGTCTCAGTCAACCATGGGCGGAAACTTCTGAAACCATGAGTCACGATCGACCTTTCCTCCTCTAATTTGTGTATTTCAAATATCTTGTTCCGGCAATGGAAAGGTGACTAACATCCATCCTTTCATTTTCAGTCTGTTCATAGCTCTCTACGTGATTCTTTTTTTTTCTTTGAGGCAACCTGTAGTTGGATTTTATTTCTTAAATTCAATCTGTCAATCTCTCTTTTAATTGGAGAACTAATTCCATTTACATTCAGGATTGAAAGAATTTAAAATTCTCCACCTGAGAGCTTGGCCTTAGCTATTACAGTATGACCGATTTCTAACACTTTTTTTTTCTTGTTAGGTGAAGTCACACTTCCATGCAAGTTCTTGATGCTTGTTGGCGTGTGATGTCCCCTGGGCACTGAGGGGCTAGGTGTTCGAAGGGTTAGGTGTTCATTTCAGCCTAATCTGGCTTTGTGCTTGTCTTTCAAGAAATTCTAAACAGGCTATTTTCTGTTTAGTCAATTCTTCCGTCTCTCCGCTAGATGACACTGTAGGCTCAGGTTTGCCACAAAAACTCTGTGGGTCTGTTTTTGGTTTAGCCTTAGAAGGGGAGGTCCAAGCTTTTGTGCTACAACCAGCCTCAGGGGATGCTGGCTGGAATTGAAATCCCATAGACTGGGGCCATAGGTCTCCTTATGATACTAGCGCTGTTCCAGAGGCTCCACCGGTGGGCAGTGGCCTGAGGTTGGGGCATTTGGGACTGCTAGGTGGTAGTTTTCATCAGCCTGGCGTTGAGTTTCCAGGCCATCATGTGCTTACTACCTTGCCCAACTTGCAGCAGATAGAGCAACACTACGCCTCCTGAGGCAGGATAGCGATGTGAAGGCAGATCCCTGGATGCTACGGCCGATGCTAAGCTGGCTTGTGCTTGATTCTTCCAGATGAAAAGACTGTCACAGTCTTGGGGGGCCATCAGGGCCCCGGCCTCGGCTGGCAGTTTGCAGGCCCAAAAATGCCTGTCCACCTTGGGCAGTTTTCTGCCTTTTTATGGGAGAGATCTAATGGTTCCATGTGCAAATTCTGGCCTGGGGACAGCTGAGCTGCCTGAGCTTGGGGGAGAAGTGATGGAGACACTTCCTCGGCTGCCAGGGATGATGTTAAGCTGTCTCACCCTATACAGAATCTGCACATTCTTGAGGGGTGTCCATACCCACTTCAATGCTGGCAGTGATAGAGGCCCAAACTAGAGTCTGCCCCACACTGGGGCATAAGTTTCCCTCTGGTGCCGGGGCAGCCTAGATAATGCATATATGAACATTGGTGGGGGATCGGTGGCCTTTGTTTTGATTAGTGCTGGGTCTTACTAAGAAATAACCATCAGTGAGCTCCGAGACAAAGTCCCATGTTAGCCTTCGCTCTATGCTCTCCCGCAGGCACATTCTTTCCCTTTCCTCTGCTGCCTGAGTTTGAGGGAGGGATTGTGACTGCAATCCTGTAGCTGTCCTGTTAGTGTGGTTCTCACGGATCTGTCTATTGGTATTGGCCTGGGGGCCAGGGTCACAACATCCTCCCTGTTACTGGGTTTCTCAGTGATGGGCCTTGCACTGAGTTTCAAATCTAGTTTATTATTTAATTCCATCTTTACCTCTGTGGGTGGTGGTTTCCCATCCTGCTTAGGGTTGGGGGAGGGGTGACATAGGGGACTCTTTCCTGACTTCTTCAGTGCGTCTTTTCTTACATTAGGACTGGGCATTATGTTCCATCGCCTGGCTTCCTGAGCTTGGTGAGGGTGATTGGTTGCACTTATGTACAAGTTCCAATTGGTATCTGTGGTAACCGAGTTGCTGGAGAATCCCACTCAGCCACCCGTTTGCGCAGCCACTTCTGATTTTCTGATGACTGTTTCACCCCTGATATTAGAGTGTCATGCATCAGAAGGAATATATCTGAGCAAAGTACTTGTCATTGGCAGTGGGGACTCTGGCGACAGAGCTGGAAGAGGTGAAAATCTCTTCCTAATCTGACTGTCATCTTAGGCAAGCATGTTGCCTCTGGGTCCCAGGAAGGGACCTTCTCCTTTTCTGGGTGTAATTCTGAATCCATAGTGATTTTTTGCATATCTTCTTGCTGTTGAGGATGTGTGTGTGTGTGTGTGTGTGTGTGTATCCGGCCACAATGTGCTAAGTATTCTAAAACTTTGAAGATCTGGGATTCCGCTCTCATTGGCTTTACCTTTCCACATTTCTCCCTCAATTTCTTAGAATTTTGGTAGCATCACTGTCTGACTTCTGCCCCCTCCCTCAGACCAAGTTGACTACTCTAAGCATATCCTCTACTTCCCAAACACCTTGCTCTGAGGGTTGGCCTCACGAGAACATGTGAATGGACGGCATTTCAGTCAGTATGCTTCCTCTCTTAGGTTAGGTTGGATATTCTTCTATTTCAGCTCAGTTTTAACATGTAATGCCTTCAAATAGCTGTAAAATTGTTATTTTGAGGACAGAGAGAGAGAGAGAGAGAGAGAATGTTATAAGTTGCTTATAATACCAGAAGCTAGGAATTTGTATACCTTTGTGACTTGCTTTTTAAACTTAATATTTATACTTCTTCCTAATTTATTAAAAACACTCTCCATCTTAACATTAGTGCGTTAAGAACCCCAGTGTGTGAAGAAATATAGCATCATTTATTTTGATATTCTCCTATTTCAGAAAGTCAGGTGTTTAGATTCAGACAAAGAACTATTTGGTGTAAACTTTATTAAATTACCAATCATGTTTTTTATAGAATTAAAAGAAACAATCCTAAAATTCACACAGATTCACAAAAGACCTGAATAGCCAAGTGTTTTTTCAGCAAAAAGAAGAGAAGATATAGACACCATAATGCCTGACTTCAAAACAAACTACAGAGTGATAGTAACAAAAAGATCATGGTATCAGCACAGAAACTGATATAGGCCAGAGGAACCGAACACAGAATACAGAAATTAACCCATGCATATACAGTCCCCTGATGATTGATAAAGGTACCAATAGCATACATCTGGAAAATACACAACTTTTTTTTTTAAACAAATGATGTTGAAAACACTGGATAGCCACATTCGGATGACTGAAATTTGACCCTTAGCCTCACTGAGTAAAAAAAAAATAACTCAAAATGAATCTCATATCTTAATTTATGACCTGAAATTCCAATACTACTACAGTACACATAGAGGAAACACTTCAAGATATCGGTACAGGGCATGATTCTTGAACAAGACTCCAAAAACACAGGAGATACAATGCAGTATTGACACCTGGGATTACTTCAAATTTGAATCAACTCCAAATTTTGGAGAAAACAATAAACAGGGCAAAGAGGCAACTTAAGGAATGTGAGAAAATCTTTGCTAGTTATTTATCTGGGAGAGAGTTAGTATCCAAAATATATAAAGAATTCAAACATTCAACAACAACAAAAGAGCCATGTCACCCAGTTAAATAATGGGCAAAGCAATCTGTGCGTACTTCCCATAGGAGGAACTTTGAAGGATCAGTAAACATATAAAAATTGGTCCATATCCTTAGCCATCAGGGAATGTGTATCAACATTCCAAGATAACATCATCCCAGGTTATAACGGCTGTTATCCAAACAAAACAAAATGGGAATATGAGAAGATAAAGGAACTTGTTGTACCCACTATTGGTGGGAATCTGGGTTAGCGCAGCCACTGTGGATGGTTGGTCTTCAAAAGCTGAACGTAGAACTGCTGTGTGATCCAACCATTCCCATGAATATGATGGAAACAAAGGGCGTGCAGTCAGCATAGGAAAGAGGTGAGTCCTGGCCAGGTGTATGGCAGCGTCGCTCCTGAGAGCTCAGAGGTAGTGCTGGTCTATCAGGGTGATCTTCAGGCCGAAAGAAACTTGAAACATGAAATCCTGCTGTTGCCAAATGGTTGGAACCGGTGCATAGCACAGTGAGCAAAATAAGCCAGATGCAGAAACACCCATGTTCTCTGCCATCTGTGGAAGTGTAAAGAAATGTTGGCTTGAAAGCAGAATGGTGAACATCACAGACTGGGAAAGGGGTGTGGGCGGTGCGGTGGGGAAGGTCGGCGGGCAGCCGTGAGCCATGTAAGACACGTGCGTGGAGGGAAGTACCATGGTTAGTTACACCAGTTTGCACAACTGATGTTTATTTAATATATGTATGTATGTACATATGTATGTGTATGTGTACAGTTATTTAAGGCAGAGTCTCACTCTATAGTCCAGGCTTGTCCTGAGCTCGCTATGGAGCCCAGGCTGGACTCAAACCCACAGCAATCCTGCCCCCTAAGACTCCCGAGTGCTGGGATTGCAGGCATGCACCCCACACCTGGCTTATGTGGTGTGGGTGAATTGAATCCAGGGCCTTGTGCTTGCTAGGCAAGTGCTTCAACTGCTGAGCCACTCCCCCAAGGCCCAGTAATTGTTTTAACAAGAACTGTAGTAAGCTTTTGTTGAATTTCCTGGCTGTTTGGTAGAGATTTCCAGGGGTGAATTTAACATATATCATTAAATTTTGAGTTGTCCTACCTCTTAAAAATAGCCAATTGTTTGTTTATTCATTTTTGCAGTAGTGGGGCTTGAACTCAGGGCCTTCATGCTGATCCACATTTCCAATTCAACTTATCATTTTTTAGTAACTAAATTTGATTTCAGGCATAATATCATTACATTTTTAGTTTTTCTTGATGTTGTTATTAGCTATAGATTTCTTTACCATGTTGAGGTAACACAGGTTCCCAGACAGTATGTGAGAAATTTAAAATGTCTTTTTTAAATTTAAATTTTAAATTAAATTTGGTGATTTCATATACATACAAAGTATTGCATTTTAAAAATACATGAACTTGCTGAAAAAAAGATGAATGACAACAAATTTCTTCCTTGAGTGGAAAATAACTTACTATTTTAGAATAAAATATCAGGAATCCTTGTGCCATTTTTTTATTATTAGAAGCATTATTTTTGAGTGTGATGAGAGGTTAAATTTTTTTGTAACAATAATAACAACATCTGTATGTCCTCATACAGAGTTCCTGTCTGAAGTGTGATAATCACATAATCTAATTTAACATATTATTATCGTAACATATTATTACTGTCTATTCAAATGACTTAATTTCTTACCCTGATCAAAAACTCTGTTTTCCTGTTGTTTAAGCAAAAAGAAAATATTCGCTGCTTGACAACTCTGGATCACTTTGGTTTTGAGTGTTTGCCCAGTCAGCTGGTGAGCAAATCTGTGCGACAAGGATTCTTTTTTAATATTCTCTGTGTGGGTAAGTACCAAACATCATGCTTGAATTCTTACCTAATTTTTCTTTTTTTAATTTCCTCATTCTTACCTCTGTTTTCTTTTTTCATTTATGTGTGTGTGTGTGTGTGTGTGTGATACATAATGTTTACAATGAACTTGAGTATTTTGTGCACATATATATCATATCAACTTCGCAATCCCTTTCCATTTTTGGCCCTCCTGCACCCTCTCTATCCCCCCCTAACTCCCACTATCACACCCATTTGGTTCTATAGAATGCCTGTGTTCTGGGTTTCCCAAATCAGAAAAACCATGTGATAACTGACATACTTAATCTTCTGCATCTGACTCACTTTATCACTCAAATCACCACTCATTAGCTCAGCTTCCCACCCATAGCGTGGGCTGCAGTGGTCACATCTTGATGCCTCTTCTCTGGGTCCAACAGAGCCCTTTAATGGGACAATTTGTTGAGAGTTCTTTCTTTTTGTATCTTAGTATATTTTTATTGAGATCCTTTAACATGACTTCATCCACCAGTTCACATTAGAAAAAAGCTGTAACGTTGAAATTCATAAGGCTAGAAAATGTGAGAAAGAAAAATAGAGAAGTTAAATTTCAAATTCCTTAGCCGAGGACTGAAAGGTAAGTGCACATTCAACAGACATTCAGGTTATCATTACATCCATCAGTTTTCTTAGGATAAACTTATATCAAAGGCTGAATAATTGAATTGCTACATTAAATAAACACATCTAAATCACAAGGGTAAATTACACATAGGCAATAGCTCTAATGGCATACTTATTTTAGAATTTTTGAACTTTCATAAATTATTTACTCACCTTTCACTAATTACTAACATTTTTGCCAGATTTGGTTTATCATTTTACCTGCCTATCCATACATAAATTCATGCACACATATTTTTTAAAGAGTTTATACAAGCCACCTGAGGGGTTCAGAGTGTTACTTCTAAAACATGTGATGTATTTGTGTTGATTTATCTCTGTTTATTTCAGGGGAAACTGGAATTGGAAAATCCACATTGATTCACACATTGTTTAATACTAAATTGAAAGACGACAGTTCCTCACATTTTCACTCACATGTTGGGCTTAAAATTCAGACGCATTATCTTGAGGAAAACGGTGTTCAGTTGAAATTGACTGTTGTGAAAACAGTGGGCTATGGCGATCAAATCAACAAAGAAGCCAGGTTAGTGTTTTCTTTTACTAATTAATGAAGGTTTTCTTCCAAAAAATTTGCCTTTTTTTCTAGACTAAATTGTAATACTCTTTTAAGGTAATTGGTTCCTTCAAGATTTTAATTAGTTCTAATTAGATCATGTGTTCTAATAAAATTGATACATATACACACATATATGCATGTGTGTGTGTGTATATATGACTTTCCTTGCAAGAGTTTGGATTAACCAATTTTGACAAAAATTTGTTTCTGTACTTTGTACTAGTTTTAGCTTATTCTTCTTCTTATTATTATTTATTTCTTCCTCTGGTACTATGAGAGCTTTTCATAGTTATTGTATCAGATTTGAACTATCTGTGATAGAGGTTAATAAATTGTGACTTAGCAATAGTTTTAGATTCTTACCACATTTAGAAATGTTTGTATACTAATCGCCCTATGCAATTCTCCTATTTAAGGTTAGTTTCCCTACATTGACTTGTCTGTGCCTAGGTTCAGTGGTGTGGTGAAGTAGCTTCCTGTTACACCAGTTTGCGACAGCCACTGGCCTCATTTCTTCCCAACTCCTCACTCAGTGATGACACAGGGGTAGCTTGAAGTCGGCCAAGATAGGAGTATTCCCACCACGAAAGTCAGCAAATTCTATAAGTCAGTACTTTTCTCCCACAAGAACTTTTTAAAAACATTCACCTGGTTAAGATGCTAGTTTTGAAGCAAATACTCCAGTTATGACTTATATGAAAAGGATTAGGGTGAAGCTCTAAAAGGACAAAGCAGATGTTAGAGGAGCAACTGAACCGAAGGAAGGTAGCATGTTGCTTTAAATAGTTGGTAAGATCTAGAAAATTGGCGTCACCTTAGTTGACATTTTATCTGAAAGTATTTTTAAAAATATAGACTTGAGCCTAGTGTCACTATGCCTAACGTTCTGTACATATTCAAATGAGTTGTGGAACAAGAGCTGTGGTAGAAGGTGCCTCCTTTGTTCGCTGAGTCTGTTGTAATAAAATACTGTAAGTTGGCGGCTTCAAACAACAGAAACCTTTCACTGCATAGCAGTGTAGTCCAAAAGTCCAAAATAAGGTACTTTCAAGGCCAAGTTCCATGTGGAATTTTCTAGAAGAAAAATTCTTTCTTGTTCCACTTGCAGTATCCATAGGCATAGTGCTGGTGTTGCCTGCCTCTTTTACATGACGTCATCCTCTGTTCTTCAGGATCGCCTTTGAGGACAGTTATGACTAGATTTGGGGTGTATACAGCTAATCTAAGATACTTTCTCAAAATCCTAATTTCATCTACATTTTTTTCCAAATAAGATCATATTTGTAGTCTCTAGGGATTAAGGTATGACAATATTTTCTTAGGGATCACCACCCAATCCATTTTACTGCTTTAATCATAAAGGTATTTCTTAAATATTTTATTTTTTATTTATTTCATTTTATTGTTTTGAGACAGGGATGTGCTCTGTAGTCCAGGCTGGTCCTGATCTCACTTTGGAGCCCAGGCTGACCTAAAACTCACAGCAGTCTTCCTACCTTAGCCTCCAGCGCTGCTATCATAGGCATGAGCCAGCACACTCAGCTTATGTGGTGCTGGAATTGAACTCAGGGCCTTGTGCCTGGTAGGCAAGCACTCTAACTGCTGTGCTATTGCACCAGCCTCATCTCATAAGGATTTTAAAGTTGACTTTCCCATTGATTTACTTAAAAAATTGAAGAGCATTGGTGTCAACTCTTCTGTCAAGATCTGGTAAAATTCAGCAGTGATTCAGTCCAACGCGTGACTTTTCCTTTTTGGGAGAGTTTTTATTTTGTTATTCTGCTCCAGTGTTATTGCTTGTCATTATCTGTTTAGGTTTTTAATATTCTCTTGACTCAATTTTGGTAGGCTACAGGTATCCAGAAGTTTATCCATTTCATTTAGATTTTCAAGATAGTTCAAAAGGCTCCTCTAGATTTCAGTGGTACACTTTGTATGTTTCCCCTTTCATTAATTTCACTAATTTCCTGCATAGTTTATTATTTTGAATATTGTCTCTTTTCTTTTGGTTAATTTAGCTAAGCATTTATCAACGTTGTTTATTTATTCATTTTTTTTGAGACAGGGTCTCACTGGGTAGCCGAGGCTAGTTGTGAACTCACTGTGAAGCCCAGGCTGGTCTCAAAGTCATAGCAATCCTCCTGCCTCAGCCTCCTGAGTGCTGGGATTACAGGCCTGGCCTCCACACCCAGATAGTTTTTATGTGGTCCTGGGGAATCAAACCCAGGGCCCGTGCATGCTAGAGAAGGACTCTATGGCCCCAGCCCCGCCTCTCAAAGAACCTATTGTTGATTCATTTACCTTTCATTTCATTCTATTTAACTTCTATGCCATCTCTGATCTTTATTTCCTTCCTTTTATTGGCCTTGGCTCTGTTTGTTCTTGTTTTACTGAGAACTGGGTATGTGTCTTTAGGTTATTTATTTGAGATTACTCTGATTCTGTGCTGCTTCTGACTGGGGCACATGTAGCAGAGGCAAGATATTTCCATTTTCTATGTGGCCACCTGAATTTCTGTGATCTACAGGATTTCTGTTACACTGCTGCGGGGCTCCGGCACTCTCCTTTAGTCATTTTTGTTGACCTGTAATTGCATATTTAGTATTTATTTTTTTGGTGCGTGTTTTGGTGAGAAAGAGAAGCATTAAAAAATTAAAAATTTCATTTGCTGTTCTTGATGACATCACTCTTTTAAAATTTTATTCCAAAAATAAATTTAGACCTAAATTTTAAAATTTTATTTTTAAGTGATTTCCATCATGGACACTTTTATCACTTTTTGAATGGAGAATCACTCTGGTTTTCGAATGTAGGCATCATAGGTGTAAAATTCTTAGTACCGCCCATGTCCCACAAGTGCTGGTGTGTCGTGTTTCCATTTCCATTTGATTGCTGAACCTTTTTAATCTTCCCCCTGATGACTGCAGAGTGTGTCATTCAATATCTATGTATTTATGTAGTTTCTGTAGCTTCTTTGTTTAAGTCTACATTCATTCCTTTGTAATCTGACAGGTTGAATGTGATTATTTCAATTTATGTTCCATTTGGTAAGACTTGTTTCATGGCCTAAAATGTGGTATATTAATGGCAAGTGTCAGATCACCATAATACACATTAAATAACCCCAACATTATAGAATGAATGAATAACAGAAGATGTCTGAATTCTAGACGTTTCTATCAGTGACCATAACTGTGGGGTTCTTTTTCTGGTATAGGGCAGGAAGGAATTTGGCAGAGTAACTGTGCTATAGTTCCTGTTTTCTACAAATAGTACATGTAATTCAGTTTTATTTTTTCTGCTTTTTGTAATTCAATTTTCTATCGTCTTATTTTCTTTAATTTTATAAGATGTACAAATGGATGATTGATTTCTATGAAATAATCAGCTCAACCTTGCTAATTAATGTATCTATAATGTCACGTAATTATTTTTTATATGGTGAAAACTCTTAGGATAGACTGTCTTTATCCTTTATAAGTATAGAGGACAGTGCTGTTACCTGTATTGTGTATTGGATCTCAGAATATTATTCATAATTAATAATGATATGTTCATATATTAACTTAGTCTAATGTACACAGTGTTAAAATTATTAGCCCATTTCCTATGAAGTAAGATATACAAACTAGAGGATAGTATTCATTTGTGTTTCATTTTCCTTTTTGTCTTGTTGTGTTAAAATAACGTCATGTTTTATGTGGTTACTTTGGGAAGCTCTTTGCTTTCCTACACCTTTTATTATGGTTATCTTATTTGAAGAAATAGATTTACTTTTCTAGTTTTATTCCATTCTCTGGTTGACATTTTTAAAGACGATAGAAATTTTACTTCAGTTTACTTTCATCCGGGGTAAAAATTTTCACACATTTCCATTTATTTATCTATTTATTATTTATTTATTTTTTGAAACAGGGTCTCACTCTTCAGTTCAGGCGGGTCCTGGACTCACTATGTAGCCCTGGCCAGCCTTGAGCTAAGGGCAATCCTCCTTTCTCAGTTTCTCAAGTGCTGGGATTGTAGGCGGATACCACCACACCAGCTGCCTTTTATTTATTGACAATAGCACCTTTCTGTCATAAGCAGACACCAAAAACCAAAAATATAAGCAATAATTTGTGTTTCCCTTTCAATCAAAGAATAAATGATAATTTCTCTTCATTCCCTTCAACGATGACAGCTAGATTTTCGAATCTCCCTCTAGGGAAGTACTTTTGAAGGTGAACCTAATTTACTTTAAAACCAAAGCTGAAGCGTTTCTGGTATCTGTTTTCTCTCCTAAATGGGTCTAAATACACTTATTTTTCCTGCAAGGTACCTTCCTCTTGTTGCCTCTTTGCTTAAGTCATGTTAGCTTATTTATTTAAGCTGCTGTTTTGGAAATTTTAATTTTTTATTAGCTTTCTAGGGCTTCTGGAACAAAATGTCAGAGTAGATGGTTTACACATTGCAGCAAGATTCAGTCTTTGAGGTATGTTCTGGTAGAATTAAAAATACCCTTTCACTCACAACATAAAATATTTCCCTTTCCCTCTCCTGAGATCATCTCGAGCTTCAGTCTGTGTTCCTCTATCTCCCTTGACATCCACTGCTGGAGTTAACTTTAGCTTCAGAAGAAGGCCTGGTCCCGGAGGAGTGCCCTGGCATTGGTTTCCTTCAGTGTGTCTTGGGCATTCTTTTCTTTCTTGCTTCTATTAACACTTCTGTACAGACCCTGGCTTCTGGTTGCAGGTGCAAGCAGTTGCTGGCCATATTGCTACTTGGCTACACAATGTAAATCGTAGATCTTGCAGATGGTTTGGAAGTTTGGAATGTTGCTCTTATCTCTTTTCTTCTTGTCTTTTTTCTCTTCTTTTCTTTCTTTCTTTCTTTCTTTCTTTCTTTCTTTCTTTCTTTCTTTCTTTCTTTCTTATTTTGGTGCTAGGGGTTGAACGCAGTGTTCTGTCCATGCTGCTTACCCTGTCCCCGAGCAGTTCCTCACCATGATGTCACATCCTCAACCTGGAATTATCTTTGCATTGTACACAATTTTTACCAATATGGCAGATGGTTTAACCTCCATATTAATTATTAAATGATTTATAAGCAGATAAATACCTTATTAATCTGCTATGTTAAGTGTTTCAATAATTACTTTTTAAAGCTACCAACCAATAATTGACTACATCGATGCTCAGTTTGAGGCCTATCTTCAGGAAGAACTGAAAATCAAGCGCTCCTTCACTGAGTACTGTGACTCGCGTGTCCACGCGTGCCTCTACCTCATTTCGCCTACGGGACACTCCCTCAAGTCCCTGGATGTGATAACAATGAAGAAAATCGATAGCAAGGTGTGTCTGGGAACCCCATCAGCCTTGGGATGATTGTAGACCTTGAAATACTCACATGCAAGTGCTTGTTTTGTAATATGTGTGTAGATGGTAATAATTTTAAAAAATTGATGTCTGGTAGAATATTCGTGTTGGTTTTGAATAACAAAATGATCTATACGAGAAACAGTAAAAAATATCGTTTTCTCATAATCTGAGAAGATAATAGTCCCAAGATCAGGATGTCTATAGGTTTTGTATTAATTTATGTTATTTATTTATGTAGGTATTTATTTTTTTCAGGTAAGTCTCTCTCTGTAGCCCAGGCTGGTCTTGAACTCACTATGTAGCCCAGGCTGGAGCTCATGGCAACCCTCCTACCTCAGCTTCCCTAGTGGAGGGCTTACAGGTGTGCGCCACTGGCTTATGTGGTGCTGAGATATACCCCCAGCCTCTTGTTTCTTTTTGAACGTCTCTTATTGGTTGGTAGATGGCTGCTTCCTCGCTTCCCTTTAACATGGTTTTTTCTCTGATAACTGTTTCTATCTCCAGATTTCTTCTTATAAGGACACAAATCAAATTGGATTGCAGCCCATTGCCACAACCTCTCACCACAGGCATGTTCTGTGCTATAGAGGGTTGGGGCAGTAGCATATGGATTTGGCGGTAGAGACAATTCAACATTTGATGCACTTCAATGTTAAGTAAATTTTTACATAGATTCAACTGAAAATCCTACCCGTTAGGAAAGGGACTTGCAGGCAAAAAATATTAAAATGAAACTTCAGTTTTATTTTCTGTGATTAAATGCTAATTCAAATAATGGCGATTTGCCGATATTTTTGTAGAGTTTTTTTTTGCCTGTTTTTGAAATTGAATTGACTCTAGGGCACATGGAGTAATCTCAGTAATCTTTGGCTGGTGTCGCTGAACTGAGAAACATGAGACTTTTTCGATTCTAGCTACAAATCCTGCCAGAGAGGATTCAGAATGCAGTTATAACTGGTAGAGGCTGCCTGGCATGTAGAAACAGCCAAAAACAAAAAACAAAAACAAAAAAACCAAAAACAAAACTGGAATGGCTTCTAGGAAAATCTTGGAAACATGTGGACTTTCTTTTTGACAGGCTGCTTATGTCCATGTCTTTAGAAAAATTTTGGTATAATCTATGATACCCATAGCTAGGTGAGGTGGCACTTGCCTGTAAACCCAGCCCCCAGGAGGCTGAGGTAGGAGGATTGCCATGAATTCAAGGCCAGCCTGCGCTACAGAGTGAGATCCTATATCTAAAAAAATTACGACTCCCTGTTCATTTGATCACATTTCAAATTTGTCAGTTTTTATTATTTAGTTTGAATATATGAAAATTCATTTTGTTAAATGATTATAAAAACAGTGCACTTAAATTTGTAGTCTCACCCACACAGAAGCAATGTAATGTATTTATGAAGTTCACAGATTTGCTGTTAGTGGAAGCACATTTTGAATATTTGCTTTACTACTTATCACCTCTCCGGGACTTTGGGAAAGCATCTTGGACTTTCTGGGATTAAAATCCTTGGCAGTGGCTTCAAGATGCTTGACTTCAAAACATGACCCTGCCATTTGCTAGTCTGTGTGGCTTTGGGAGAAGTATGAAGACTCAGCTTCTTTCTCTGTACTGTCAGTGCAACTCCTAGAGGAATGGCACAGCGGTTAGAGTGCTTGCCTAGCACGTGCAAGGCCTTGAGTTCAATTCCCCAACACCACATAAAGCCAGGTGTGATGGCACACACCTGCAATCCCAGCCCTTAAGAGGCTGAGGCAGGAGGATGGCCGTGAGTCCTAGGCCAGCCTGGGCTCCATAGTGAGTTTAGGACCAGCCTAGGTTACAAAGTGAGACCCTGTCTCCAAAACAAAAAACCAAAGTAGTCTCGCATGAAATTTAAAAGTATTGATCTATCTTTTTTCAGCAGAGAACCAATATGCAAATGAGTGAAGCTGTCACAACGCATTGCTTTCTGTACTCAGTGCTGATAAAATTTACCGACTTGAAGTATTTTTCTACTGGAGAGAGAACAGGCTGTAACGTTAGGCTCCTTGATCAAAAAAATCTTCACTGTGGATGTGTATTGTTGAGTCCAGAAAAAACTTAGTATGTAATATCCAGTTCGAGGAAATTAGATTTCTAGTTAACATCTGTGTCAGTTTCTCTAGTACAGGCACACAGTTTCACGTTTAATTTTATGTTACCTGTTACTGTCAAGCCATTTTCCAAATGTAAGAAATTCTTAATTTTTACAAAGATTAGTCACACGAAGGGCTGCTCAGGGTGACTGTGTGTCTGCTGTCTTCCCTTCTGTGGTGTTAATGTTTCCTTGCAGTAAGGACTTTTCAAATATGAACACTTAGGTAATTATTCACATAGAAGGTTTTCATTTCATCTACATGAATAATTTATTACCATTGTAAAATGTCTTCTCCAAGCTTTCTTACCAGTCCAATTCTAAAAATTTACCATAGGTTTGTATTTACCTTAGTGATTGTCTGCTCTTCAAGTGTGGAAATATTAGCTATCTTATGCAAACCACAAATGAATATGCTTGTTAGCAAGGTGTTCTTTATTCACACGCACTTTACATTTTGAATTTCGTATCAAAAACATTTAGATGGTCTTTGGAAAACACAAGCAAATCTACCTACAAGGACATACAGATAGAACAAGAATATGTGAAAATACCACATTGATTAATATGCATTTGTATGAACAGTGTGCACATGAAAGATGGTTACAGGGAAAATCTCACCTCTTTCATGGTGTTGATGGTCTTTCATTCCAACTTTTACAGCTCAGTTTAATAGGAACTGAAAGTGAAAATGAAGTAAGTAGTTAAATTCATCCCATTGTTTACATTCTACTAACTCCTTATAAAGGAGACTAGGATGAGGCTTCTGAACTCAAATTCTGGTAAAAGGCAAACTTCCCAAGGTTCCAAAGATTCTGGAAAAGAATTTTGTAAGAAAGTATCACCATCCAGTGAGTCTCTTGTTACTTAGATTTATTTCCAGGGATGTAAGATTTAGACCATGAAAATAACAGGCTAAACAAGTATTTATACGTGAAAAAAATTTCATTTGTTTTCCTTCTTGATAGGTGAACATTATACCCGTGATTGCGAAAGCAGACACGATTTCCAAGAATGATTTACAGATGTTTAAGAAGAGGATAATGAATGAATTGATTAGTAATGGCATCCAGATATATCAGATCTCAAAGGAGGATGAAGTATCTGCTCAGGAACACTCCTTAATGAACGTAAGCTTGGGACTGTTAAAAATATCAATTCTATTTTAAATGTGTAAATGCAGCAACATTTATTTTTCTATTTATTTATTTAATTTTGAGTTTACATACCACCATCTTTTTCTCCTTCCCTTTCTTTCACTCTACCCCCATTTTCCCTTTCCCACTCGACAAGGTCTATCTTCTTACTTTCTTCCATCTCTCCTTCATTTTTTATGATTTGTTTTTCTCATATTAGAGAATCCATATGATATACATAACTATCTGGGTTTGATTCATTTTGGCGAGCATATGGTCTCTATAAATGACTCATATAGGTCATTTTTCATGACAGTGTAGTATTCCATTGTGTATGTATATCACATCTTCTTTATGCAGCCATCTGAACTTGGGCATATTTGCAGCACAGTTTATAAGTTACAGCATTTGTGATATAACTAGTATGTAATATGTTCTGCCTATATGCCCTTGTAGAGAAATTTGCTTGTCTTTTCCAAAGAACACCTAAAATAGATTAAATATGTAATATATGAAATACATACTGTATTTTTCTGCAACCAAAAGGGAGACAATAAGCAATGTATTTTCCCCCAAAAGTCAATGACAGAAAAATGTTTTATATTCTTGATTTTGAAAAATAATGTTTACCAAGAATCAAGTCTTCCTTAAAAATTTTAAATTTAGAGTTAGTTCCCATACCACACAACTCACCCATTTAAAGTGTTCAATTCTATGATTCGTAGTATATTCGGATATTCACAACCATCTTGGTAATTTTCAAATACTTTCATTATTTCAAAAAGAAGTTCCGCCAGGAACAAGGCAAGGGCGGGCCTGGAGACTCCTTCACAGGTCCTGCCAGGGGATCAGGAGCTGCTGGGTTCTTCCCGGCTCTGGGGGATCGCCACCAACAGCCCAGCTCTGGGCTCCCATGCCACAGCTGTGACCACCAAAGCCAGCAGGCTTGCGCACCATAAGCCCTCAGTTGGCAAAGCCCTGTGGTAGGACCCAAGTCCCCGTGTCCATGGCTGCTGATGGCTGAGTTAGGCTCATGGCTCAAGATGCTCCAGCCAGACACAGATGACTCTGTGGAATAGAAATCCGACAGAATAAGGCTCTGCTTCTTTCCCTGGTGCTGGAGCTATTCCAAACACTCTGGCCCGCTGGCTTGGAAATGCAGCCATTGGGGTTTGCGTAGTGTTACCTTGAGTACCTGGGCCGAGGGTCAGATTCTTGAGTACCTGAGTGTTTTGACTCTAGGTGGCCCCATTTTTTGTTCAAATGCTTCATATCTACTGCCAACTGGTCATATTCCCAAAAGAAATTAAGTCAACATACCAAAAAGACACATGCATATCCTCGTTTATAGCAGCACAATTCATAGTAGCCAAATCCTGGAAACAACCTACCTGCCCACCCATACAGGAATGGTTAGAGAAGATGTGGTACCTATACACCATGGAATTCTATGCAGCCTTAAAGAAAGACAGATATTTGGCCTGCCTGCCTGCCTGCCTTCCTTCCTTCCTTCTTTCCTTCCTTCCTTCCTTCCTTCCTTCCTTCCTTCCTTCCTTCCTTCCTTTCTTTCCTTCCTTCCTTCTTTCTCTTTCCTCCTTTCTTTAAGGATCTCACTCGGCAGCACAGGCTGGTCTTGAACTCACTATGTAGCCCAGGCTAGCTTTGAACTCATGACAATCCTTCTGCCTCAGCCTCCTGAGCGTTGAAGTACAGGTGTGCACTATCACACCGAGCTTTATGTGGTGCTGAGGAATTGAATTCAGGGCCTTGTGCTTGCGAGGCAAGCGTTTTAACCTCTGTGCCATTCTTCCAGCCCTACCCTTTTTTTCTTTAACCTTGCAAAAAAATGATCAATTTTGTTATCGTTTCCAAAAATCTTTTAGTTTCATTGATTTTTTTTCCTGTTCTCTGTTTTCCTCTAATCTAGTATTATTTTCTTCTTTATACTAGTTCTGGGTTAATTTTTTTCTAGTTCTCTGAGATGAAAAGTTTGTTTTTTTGATTTGATATTTTTACATAAGCATCTATAGCTAAAAACTTCCCTTTTGGCATTGCTTTTGCTTTTTCCTATAATTCTTAGTATTTTTTTTTTAAAATCGCTTACCTCTGGTTATTTTAGTGCTTTCTTTTGAGACTTCTCCTTTGATCAATTGATTTTTTTGGAGCCTTCAATACCAGAATCATTGTGAAGTACTTGACACACAAGGTCTGGAATAAAAGACTCAATTGATATATCTTAATTCTATTTCTTCATTTTCTAGTTTTTACATGATATTTGTTTTAAATTTAGTTTTTAAAACTGAGTAGATTTCTGAGATGAATAATGTGCTTTTTAGAAAATTTTGTGAGTTATGTTTTCTTCATATTATAATTGAAAATTGTGGCCTTTGCTATCTTGTTACACGTCCAAGAACTCAATTATAGGAATTCTTACAATGGAATAGTTTTTCAACCTCACCAATTAATGTGCCATTAAATATTTAACACGATTCTTGCTAATTTGAACCTTTGATTTCCCCCTTATATCAAAATGGCTGTCCAGATCCACTGATCTACGGAACTTCTGGCAGACCCTGAGTTGACCTTGCACATTCCTGACTTTACACATTTCTCAAACCCTCTTACCTTTGACCACCTTTCTTCTCTTACCATCTTTTTAGCTATTCCCTAGGTTACATTTTATTTTTCAGAGTCCCTTTGACTCTCATGACAACACATAGCCCCTTGCACGATAAATGATACTTAGAATTCTAGAATTCTTTGGGATACATGCACACACATATGTGTATTTATATTCCATTATGAATAAATTTTCTATTGTGTATCCATTAATGAATTATTATAATGTTAGTTATTTTTAATACCTTTGTCTTGTGACTTCTAGTAAAGATTAAATGTGGCTTGCATATTATTTCTGAAACAATAACTCTGTGTTTTAGGGTAAAGAAAAATGAAGAAAAATTATATGTCTGTTAAAAATAGTTTGTCTTTGCTTTATGCACAGCAGAACACCTTGTTTCAGGCAATTCCAAGTAGACAGCTTTGAACTGTGTAAACAGCATCAGACAAAAATCAATTACACATATTTTCTTTTGAGTCTTAAAATCTGGTGCAGGGTAGATTGCTTGTTTGATTAAATTTAGTATGAATTACATCTGTATTTCAATAACAGAAAAAAGAGCAGTGCAGGAACTCTTGCTGTACCGAGGGAACTCAAGTGTGCCATACCTTTTCCCAGGAAATGCTGCCTTTCGCTGTGGTCGGAAGCACGGAGATGGTGAAAGTTGGAAAGAGGATGGTGAAGGGTCGCCAGTACCCCTGGGGGGTCTTACAGGGTGAGTGTGAAAGAGGGAAGGTCCTGGAAGGTTCAGGCAGATCTGCAGTGTGTGCCCTGGACTCCAGGAATATTCTTTTAACTTCAGCCAGAATTGGTTATTCTCGTTGACCTAGAACTTAATCGTTACTAACGAGGAAAAGAGGTTCATTTCATTTAGGATAATGGTTTCCTTCGACTGTGATTCATTTTCCTAGGAATTTGCCAGATGTTGCCTTAGACCAAAATATATGGAAGCAAAGGAGAATTTTCTTGGTTACTCCAGTGTGCCACATGCGTGTTGTCTCTCTGTGCGTAGATTATGACATCCGGAAGGCTTTGAACAAAACCATAATATAAATATTCGTGTTTAAATGTGTTACATACATCACTATCTGTTTTTCCATTTATATATATATATATATATATATGTGCAAAATTTAGAGTTTACATTGATCTTGAGCATTTTGTGCACATACATATCTTGGCAAGGTTACAAGACCCTCCCCTTTCTCCTCTTGGCCCTCCCCCTCCCCACCCCCTTCCCCCGCCTCTAGTTCCCATTATTTTCAACTTTAAGTTCTGTGAGATAATTGTGATCTGGGTTTCCCATATCAGAGAAAGTCAGAAGCAGAAGGTGAAATATCTAACAGTTTCACTATCTAGTTTTTAAATCAGTTGCTAAGTTTATTTATTTTTAAATTTACTTTTTATTTGCATATCACAACCCTTTCTTATTCCCACTCTGCTTCCCCTTTTCTCTTTCCTTTCCCACGAAGGTCCTCATCTTAATTTCTTCCATTTGTCTTTTACTTTTTTTATGGTTTGGTTTTCCCATTTCAGAAAAACCACACAATATATAACTTTCTGGGTCTGATTCATTTTGCTAACCATAATGGGCTCAAGGTGCATCCATTTTCCTACAAATGACTCAAATTTGCCCTTCTTCATGGCAGAGTAGTACTCCATTGCATATATATATATATATATATATACCACGTCTTCTTTATGCACTCATCTGTGGTTGAGCATATTGGCTTCTTCCAAGATTTGGCTGGTATAAATTGTGCAGCTATAAACATAGGCATGCTTGTTATCATTTTTGTTGATGACTTGAACTCTTTTGGGGAGGTCCCCAGAAGAGGTATAGCTCAATCAAATGGAATGTCTGTTTTTGTTTTTTTGAGGAATCTCCATCCTGCTTTTCATAGTGGTTGTACCAGTTTACAGTCTTATCAGTAATGCAGGCCGGTTCCCTTTTCCCCACAGCCTCAGCATCTTTTGTTGTTTTTGAGTTCTTAATACTAACCACTCTTACTGGCATTAGATGAAACCTCAGTATTGTTTTGATTTGCATTTCCCTGATGGCTAAAGATGCAGAATATTTTTAGTGTATTTATTGGCCATTCAGACTTCTTCTGAGAATTGTTTGGTTCAAATTCCCATTTTTTTGACTGGGTCCTTTATTTTGGAGTGTCTAATTGTTTTCAGTTCTTTGCGTATTTTTGATAATAGTTCTTCATCTGAGGAGTAGCTGAGGAAAGATTTTTTTCCCATTCTATGAGTGCCCTCTTCACTCTGTTGATTGTTTCCTCTGTTGTGCAGAAGCTTTATAATTTGATATAATCTTATTTGTTGATTCTTGGTGTTATCTCTTGTACTTTGCAAATTTTCTTCAGAAAGTCCTTGCCTGTGCCTATGTCTTTAAGGGTTTTGCCTACTTTTTCTTCCAACAAGTTCAGCATTTTCATTTTAATGTCTAAGTCTTTGATCCATTTTGATCTAATTTTGGTCCATGGTGAAAGCGGTGGGTCTAATTTCATTCTTCTGCATGTGCTTAGCCAGTTTTCCCAGCATCATTTGTTGAAGACTTTATCTTCACTCCAGTGTATGTCCCCCCTCCCGTTTTATTGATATGTATAAGTGCAAAATTTAAGGTTTACAATGAAGTTTAGCATTTTGTGCACCTACGTATCTTGTCAAGGTGACAAGGACTTTCCCACTCTCTTTTTGTCCCTTCTCCAGTGTATGTTTTTGGCCCCTTTGTCAAAGGTCAGATGGCAGAAGGTATTCAGGAATGTTTCTGCATCCTCAATTCTATTCCATTGATCCACCTGTCTGTTTTTGTGCCAGAACTGTGTGGTTTTTCAGCGCTGTTGCTGTGCAGTATAATTCAGTGTCTGCTATTGGGACGCATCTGGTGTCTGCTTTGTTGCTTAGGGCTGTTTTGGCTATTCTGGGACTCTTGAATTGCCATCTCATTTAAGAACCATTTTTGGGCATTGAGAACTAGAGCCAGGGTCTTCACACTGGGCTAAAGCCCCCAGCCCATTTTTATTTGTGATTCTGAGACAGGAGTTCACTAAGTGGACCAGGCTGAGTTGAATTTGTAATTTTTCTGCCTCTGCCTCCCCAGAGTGCTGAGGTTACAGGCCTGTGCCATGGGACTCAGTTTACTTATTTAATTTTATTTTTGAATATGCATGAAGTACAGGTTCAATAATATGCTGAAAACATATGGCTAGGGGAGATAGTGGCCATATGCATTGCTTTGGTCGCTTTTCCCTCATTTACCCTGTCCCTCAGTAGGCACTCCCCCGTCCTGCCCACTCTCAGTGACTCACCCTTTTCTAGCAGTCTGTCACCTCTTTTCCTACCTTCTCTCTCCTGCTTAAGGCCATTTTATGCAGTTACTTTTGTGAATCTTACAGGAGGGACACTAGTCAATAGTTTTTTTTTGGATCTGGTCCATTTCACTGAGCATTACTGACTCCGGGTGATGGAACATAATTGATGGAGCCCAGTTTATAAAGCTTTTTAAAGTGGTCAGTAAAGAAAAAAATGATAAACTACTTCAAAATAAAGAAGTGCAATTTACATTTGGCTAAATTATACTTTTTATACTTATAGTAGTTATTTAGCATCATCATGAATCGGACTATTATATAGTGACATTGTTTTGTTCAAGTACTTG